>JASTWR010000557.1:0-111465 GCA_030770355.1 Harpagoxenus sublaevis | reverse complement strand
TTAACATTATCCTTTGTCATTCTTTCATAGGTACAGTTGTTGGTTCAAGGCCAGCTTCAGTGAAAGCATGTCTTTCTTCTTCCGTTAGTATCAAAAATTTATGAGCTCCTAAGATAGTAATGGAATTTACCTTGCGCACACTCTTAACAAGCGATAACAAAGTAAATCTGTGCTATAAGCTAGGGCATTATCACTTACATTATATAGCTGTATAACATTCGGTAAAAGTCTACACATTGAATATTTTCTGCAATTTGACTTGCGGTACTTTTTACTCCTTTCACAAGTTTCATCAAACTACCATTTGCAGATTTAAAAGAAAAAGCAGAATAACACCACCATGGCCCAAGCATCTTAACCATTTTACCCATGTGCAAAAGTAAATGTGTGTTAAAAAATATTTTTTAAGATCCAGATAAATGTAACAACTCGACGACATACTCAACTACAAACCAAGTTGACTTTTCTAAGTCAGATAATGTAATGTTGTCACTTAGTAATATATGTGAGGCAGAAACTAAGATACAATGATGCTTCAAATAACGCGCAGGGAGTATTCCAATAGACATGGTAAACTATAAAAATAGTATCCAAGAACGCCACTCATTGCTTCCAATGCACTTGATCAGATATACTTCGAGGCCATCTGGATATAGATGAAGGACAAATTTTTAAAAGTCTGTCATCTACGTTACTTTCCTGATCTTTGATGGAAAAATCAACACCATGGGAGAATCAACCAAAGTGATTGTTAGTCTTCATATTTCCGAGTAATACAACCATGTAAATAGTCAATCGCACAACCAAACACCATATCAAAGTTTCTAAGAATCCAAATGAATTTTTTCCTTTAACACCCTAACATCATCATCTACAGCTATTCTTTTCTCTTTTTTAAGATTTTCAATATTTCCATTTCGTGCCTTGTTGTTTCATTACTTCTGTCTGTGACATGGAAAATCTTTCGGTTCTTTTCGTTTTGGGGTCAAAACCATTAACAGTATAGGACGTGCCAAGATCGTTTTAGCAAATAAACATCATCATTCATAATGTACTTTGCCTGATTATTATTATCATTTATCATAACACCAGGATGGTAACAATAACCGCACCCATAGTAACCGTTAAATTGCTTAATGTTTTGAACAATAGGTTTAGCTTTGAATCCATGACATTTGCTAGTAAAACAATTTTACTATGAATAAGTTGTCCTATTGGAGCTTTTCAGTGTAATCCAATACTGTTTAGTTCACTGACTTCCTTCACAAATGGAGACAAAAAAGTTGACATATTGGGTTCATTCTTGCCAAACCAAATACCACCTAACATTGAATTGGCTTGATCAAATCTGCATGAAGGAGGAAATTCATTTAATCGAAAATGTATTGGCCATAATGTGTTTTTACATCTAGAAAACAGACGGGCCCCATCCGTGGACATTGTTAAACTTAAACTATACTGGTTTGAAAGCGTCCCATTTTCAACAAGTTCTTTGTAAAGTAATCCATCAAAAATATCACAAATAGCAGATTCATCTGGCTTGTTGCGGTTCCAACGATATTGGATCAACTCTAAAATATTTTCTGTGTTTTCCAGAAGAAAGGAAATTTGATCTTTTATAGGTAAAGTAACAAAAAAATAGCCATCATTCATGTTTTTGTGCTTCCCTTTCGGTTACATACAGGACAATGTAATTTGAGAGTACTTGTTTTTCACTTTTCAACACTTCTTTAAGATAGCACTGACAGTTAGGACAATAAAAGTGAAATGAATAATTAATAAATCCAAAAATTTTTTCTAAACATATACTTAGTGGTTGGAATGTACTCATTTCCAAGCAAAGAGTTCACAAGCTTGCACATATCCTCAGTTGCAATAGCAGTCAGGTTGTGTCGGAAAGAAAAGCATATTATAAGCATTACATCAAATTTTGTTTGTCTATTATTAAAAAGAATTTCTTCTTCCAAGCCTTCTAATTTTTTTCCACCAATGATAAGCTTTTCAGTTAATAGTTGATTTTCATTTCCTTCATCCTCATTGATACTGCTGTTTTCAGCAGAAGTTTCAATATTTGTACTAGATAAATTAGATTGTGCATTAGTCTCCTGCAAAAATAATCTAAACCTGATTACACAATAACAAAACAGAAGAAAACAAAACAAAATACAATAAAACTTTTTTTAGATAGTTTTCAGAACAATCTTTAACAATATTTATTATAATAGGGGTACTCAAATAAGTTAGAGTTTAACGGTTTGACAGGTTATGTCGGGTTAAATTCGAGTAAGAAGTTAATTTTTAAACTTTGGGCGCGCTACTCTTTAAGGTTATGCAAAATACATAAGTGACTCATTAACCTATTACATTAATCTTTGGGTTAAAAGTTTAAAAATTAACTTTTTACCCGACTTTACCCGACATAACCTGTCAAACCGTTAAACTCTAATTTATTTGAGGCCCTATTATAAATTATTACTATTTAGGAAAACTTTCGTACAAATGAAGTTTCTGAATCAAAAGAAAATGAAGAAACACTCATGGCATCTGATTCAGTTTGTTTATTCCAGTCAGGCTCTTCATCAATGTTTTCCACTGTATTACAAATAGCAGATGCATTAGAAATATCTTCATTCTGTAATACAAAAAAAGACACTCAGATTAAAAAAATCTATAAGTACTACTGAACTATTTTGTCATAAAACTACTAAAATTATATAACTTATATACTTAACGAAATTATTAAAAAGTATTAATTAAAGTATTGTTACACACGCGAAGCGGAGCTCCCGCACTTTCGCGACACAGCGCGGCACTCTTGCACTTACTCAACACTCACGCAATGAAAACACGGAGACACTTATGAAAACTAGACTCACGTATATTTGTAGCAGCGAAATACAAAAGTGTCAACGCACACACGATCAGTTCTCAAAGACACCGTTAAATCAATCATCCCCGCGTTGCTAAGGACGCTACGCAACTTCACGGGAATGACCGCTCGCTTCAGCTCGGATCAAGCGCGGGCCGTCTCAGCGCGGGCGTAACACTGCCCTCCCTCTTCAGATTGTCGTCCCGACAATCCGGAAGGGCAGTTCTTGTGTCAGGGCATTCTCCCGTTCCCGCGGCTTCCAGGAAACTGTACGGCTTCTTGCCCTACCCTGAGCTGCTGCCACAGGTTACCGGGCACCGTCCTCTTCAGCTCCTACCGCTCTCCCAGGCAGTCCCCAACGACATCCCGTCTTCTCTTCGGGAAACTCCAGGCGACTCCCAGCTTTCACGTAGAGAATCTCGCCCTCCAATACGCACAGCACAGACCCATTTCTCCAGCCCGACGCTAAGCCTTCTTCGGCGTGTTTTCTCTCTTGAAGTTCTTCGGACAGGAGGGGGGAAAATTTCATCGAGGACCCAATATCTCAAAGAGACTCCCCCTGTCCCCTGCCTCGGCATTCGCCCTAAGTCCCACGGAAAAACCTCGGTACAAAAACCGTGGGCGAGGCAGGCTTGCAGAGATGCTGCCATGGAACTTCATCTCGCCTTTTCGAGTTCTCCGCATCTCCTCTGGCCAGTAACAAACTTTCCTAAAACACAAAACGTCAAGCGCAGAGAACACAGAACAAAATATTTAAAAATTCTTACTTAGTAACTATAATAGTCTCCGGGTTCCGATCTAACCTTGTAATTTCCTATTCGAAAAAGGAGCTAGTCTATCAGCATGAACTACTTTATTCTTATGTCTTGGCGACTTTCGAATACAATAAACTACCTCACTCAGTTTTTTTACTATGAAAAAGGGGCCTTCCCAATTGCTCCGCAATTTAGGGGCTTTCCCCTTCTGTCTTCGAGGATTATAAAGCCACACCTTTTCCCCTCCTGAAAAAGAATCTGCCTAGCCCCTCGATCATACCGGGTTTTCACACAAGAAGATTTGAGATTAATCCGTTCCCTAATATTGAAATGGATCTCCTCGAGCTTTTCTCTCAAGTTCCTAATGTAACCTCTAGCTTCTTGCGGATCTTCCCCAGAAGGTTTCGGAGGACTCTCCCTTAACAAGTCCAAAGGCAGCCTAAGGTCTCGAGCAAAGTATAACTCCGCCGGAGTCACACCAGTGGTTTCATGTTTTGAAGATCTGTACGCCAGCAAAAACATAGGAATCCAATGATCCCAATCCCTCTGATTCTCTGAAATAAACTTAGCAAGATAATTTATTAGAGTTTGGTGCTGACGCTCAACCTGTTCGTCCGATTGAGGATGTAAGGCGGTGGTTCTCGTTTTTTTAATTCCATGGAGTACCATTAACTCCGCAAAAAGTTTTGATTCAAAATTCCTTCCCTGATCCGTATGGACCTCAGAGGGAATACCATGCCTGGAGACAATCTCTTTTACAAAAACTTCCGCCACCGCTTTCGCTCTTATATTCCTCAAGGGAAAGGCTTCCACCCACTTGGTGAAACAATCCACAACGACAAGAAGATATTTCTTCCCAGACAAAGTTGTAGGAAGAGGACCAAAGATGTCCATCTGAATCCTTTCAAACGGGGCCCCGACATTGTAAATTTGCAAAGGGGATTTTCCCTTACCTGAGGAGCCCTTTTTGAAGATACAAATTTTACATGAACTGCACCAGTTTTCGACATCCTGCTTGCAAGTGGCCCAAAAGAATCGCTTCCTAATTTTATCAAGGGTCTTATTGATTCCAAAATGCCCTCCAGAGGGAGAATCGTGAGCCTGCTCCAAAATCTCTCTGACTCGTTTACGAGGGACCACTATTTGCAGAAAACTCGATTTTAAATTCGGGGCCTCCCACCTTTTATAAAGGATCCCGTTCTTTAAACTTAGCGCGTCCCAATAAGACCAATAGATTCGAGCGGACACGTCTGCAGAAGCTATTTCTGAACGAGAAGGGCGTTTCCCCGTTTTTTTGGCGCGATAGATTTCAGAAATACTAGGGTCTTCTCTTTGTTTTTTTCGCCAAGTTTCCAAATTTGCTCCTACAAACTCTATTCGAGCAACCACATTTTCCGTTCCAATTGCGCTTTTCTTTTCAATTCTTGTACAATATTCACAACCCATCGTCTCGCATTGCCGCCTGGATAATCCATCAGCATTGTTATGGGAAAGCCCTTTTCGGTAAATGATTTCGAATTCGTACTGTTGGAGTCTCTCCAGCCATCGAGCTAACTGCCCCTCCAGGTCTCTGAAAGACATCAGCCATCTCAAGGAAACATGATCCGTGCGGATCAAAAATTTTCGTCCTAAAAGATAATGGTGAAATGATTTAAGGCAGACCTCGGCAAGAAATGCACTTCTCGGCCGATTTTCAACTGGCTCCGCCTAGCGCTGTTCCCCTTACCTCGCCGTCCCGCGCGCAGCCTACGAGTCGCTCGAGGCTCAGGACCGTAAACATATGTTTACACTTTACAATAACTTTCCACGTGACCCGTGAGGTACTATTGTTGACACGTTTTTTTTTTAAGTGGTATTCCCTGTAGGCCTAATCCACTGATATTCCTTGAAATTACAGTTACAGCCGTGTTCTTCGATAAGAATCTGGCAAGAAGGAAAAAAGTAAAATTTATTATTATTTAAGTAAGATTTGAATAACTGTGATTTCCTTTGGAAAGAATCGACATGATTAACTAATTGGGAATTATTTTGATTTGGTCTTTGCAGCTTTAAATTGAGAAGCCTAAGTTGATTAGTCATGTCAGTAATGAAGACAAGTTCACAGAGAAATGTGATATCTTGCAAAATGACTATATATTCCTAAAATTTAGGATTGTTTATTTCTTGCAAGAAAAGGGAGGATTTCTTTTCTTATGGCAAAAAATATTTCCAAACAATTAGCAGCACTAAGCCAACGTACTGAACAATAAAGTGGGACATCTGTGTGAATAGTATTATGTTACTCGAGAAATAATTTAAATTTTCGATGGACTAAGGAACTTCTGTCCACCTTTAATTATATTAATTATTTTTGTCACAGTCTCCATAGCTGTTCACAGTTTTACAACTTTGCCGCTTAGTGCTTCTTGATGAATTATGCAATGTACAAGGGGGATATTAATATTTCGCTGCTTTAATTGTCCGGCAAATCCTATCTTTAAACCGGTCATAGCCCTCGCGCCATCAGTTGCAATCGAAGAACATTTATTAAAATTGATGCCAAATTTTTTAAGCGATTCTTTAACTGCTACAAAAATATCAAGACCCATCGTCGTGGTATGTAAAGGGACGAAATTTAAAAGCTCCTCAACACACGAGAAATCGTCTTGTACGATTCGAGTAAAAATACTCAGTTGACTCGTATGTCGAATATCGGTGCTCTCGTTAAGACATAACGAAAAATATGTACACGACGTCAGAAAGTTCTTTAATTTATAAAAAGTGAAAAATGTTCTTTAAGCGACGATTCTTTACCGCGTCTTATAAGGCTACATCTAATATGCAAATCGGCGTTCCCGCTAGCTGTAAAAAGTCCCGAAAGTTGATCTAAATTTTCTTCATTTCTTGTTAATTTCTTTAATTATGCTTTAATTGGTTAAAGAGTCGTATACGTCATCAGTGGATTAGGCTTACAGGGGATACACTTCAAAATAAAACGCGTCAACAATAGTCCCTCACGGGTGACGTAGAAAGCTATTGTAAACATATTTTTACGGTCCTGAGCCTCGAGCGACTCGTAGGCTGCGCGCGGGACGGCGAGGTAAGGGGAACAACGCTAGGCGGAGCCAGTTGAAAATCGGCCGAAAAGTGCATTTCTTGCCGAGGTCTGATTTAAGGGAATCAACAATCGCCAGAAGCTCCCGTCGTGTCACGCAATAATTCCTCTCTGCTTTACTAAGCACGCGACTAAAGTAAGCGATAACTCTTTCTACTCCATCTTGTTTCTGCGATAAAACCGCCCCGATTCCTGTATTTGACGCATCAGTGTCTAAAATAAATTCCCCTTCCCCCTTTGGGAAAGAGAGTACCGGGGAGGAAGATAATTTCTGTTTTAATTCTCCGAAGGCGTGTTGGCATTTTTCATCCCAAATAAATTTGGTTTTACTCTCCGTTAACGTGAATAGAGGTTTGGCCAAAGAAGAAAACCTTTTAACAAATTTTCGGTAGTAAGAACAAAATCCGAGGAAACTACGTAACAGCGATTTAGTATGGGGAGCCTTCCAATCTCTAACGGCAACAATCTTTTCAGGATCAGTGGAAACCCCGCTCTCTGAAATTACATGACCTAAATATTTTACGTTTTTACCGAAAAGAACGCATTTTTTCGGATTCATTTTCAAATTTGTTTTGCAAAACCGTAGAAATACTTTTTTAAGATTGTCTAGCATTTCAAGAAAATTTTTTGCGAAAATTATCACATCATCAAGATAAACCAAACAGATTTTAAATAACAATCTTCGTAAAACCTTTTCCATAAGGCGTTGAAAAGTCGCGGGAGCATTACACAGACCGAAAGGCATGACTGTAAATTGCCAAAGCCCGCCCCCGACAGAAAACGCGGTTTTTTCCCTATCCTGAGGACGAATTTTTACCTGCCAATAGCCGCTTTTCAAATCCAAGGTGGAAAACCATGAGTTTCCGGAAAGTTGGTCTAGGATATCGTCAATTCTAGGGAGGGGATAGGAGTCTTTTACGGTCACAGCATTTAGTTTTCTGAAGTCAATGCAAAACCTTATTGTTCCATCCTTCTTTTTAACTAAGACAACCGGGGAAATCCAAGGACTTTGCGACTCTTCGATTACACCTTGTCCCTTCATTTCCTCAATAATTTTCTCTGCCTCTCCACGCATCTGAATCGGGACTCGAAGAGGTCTCTGTTTAATGGGAAGAGAATCTCTCACATCTATTTCATGGTTAAGTATATCACAATTTCCTGCAACAATATTCTCAGAAAACACATCTTGAAAATCGCACAAAAAGTTAGCAAAAATTTCCTTCTGACCCAAATTCAATTCCTTAGAATTGTTAATAAAGAGTTCTTTTAAGAAAGGAGGGACCTTTTCAGGAAAGTCCTCAATTCTGGAGCAATAAAGAACTTTTTCCTCAGAAGATTTCAAGTTGCCAAAAGCAGATTCAAAAATGTTTTCTAAATTAATCTTCTTAAGAAAATCTACCCCCAAAAGGCAACTATCACCAATTTCCGCCACTAACATCGGCATCTCAAGAGAATGTCTCCCTAATTCGACCTTTACCAAAACTTTAAACTCGACAGGAACCTTCTCTCCTGTGGGATATTTTAAATTACAATTCCCTATTCGAATTTTTGTTTTTTTTCCTCCTCTAACATTTTTTTATTTAGGATAGAAACATCGGAACCCGTGTTTATCTTAAAAGAACAATTTTTGCCATCCAATTTTCCAACATAACAAAAATTATCAAAATTTTCTCTTATTCGGTTTACAAGAAACGTCCCCGAATAATTTAAAACCGGGGGGTTTGTCGCGCAAGTTAATCTTCCCCCGCTCAGATCAACTAAATTTCGTTTCCCTTGAAACTAGGGCAATCGGAACGGAAGTGCCCCGTCTTCCCACAAGACCAGCACTCCCCCCGACCGGTCCTAAATCCACCCCGAGGTCCGCCACCCTTACCTCCTTTTTCCTCTCCCCTCTCACCCCCCTTAATTCCCGCACTTTGCAAAGAGCAACTCTCCTCCTTTCCGAAGCGTCTCTCAAAATTCTCCTTTCTTTTTTCAAAATTAAAATTTTCCCCTTGAATAATTTTTACGGCTTTAGCTCTTTCCACCGCCAATTTTAAAGAGGTCACCCCCTCTAATTGAAGAGTCCTCTTAACGAAGCCGCTAGTTAGCGCCGAGATGAATTGAGCGCAAGCAATTTTGTCACGGACCGCAAAAGGACATTCGGGGTACGCCAATCGCGCTAATCTTTCGAGTTCGGACCCGAGTTCAGCTAAATCTTCCCCAAATTTCTGCCTCCGGTTCGTGAACTGTGAATAATAATCCTGCAAAAGGTGCCCTTCACCAAAACGCAACTCGAGTTTTGATTTAAGCTCCGGATACTCCAAGTTATCCAAATCCTGCACATTCTCTAAAACCGAACGCGCTTTACCCCTTAAACACGAGGCTAGAATAATTGTCTTTGACGCATCGCTCCACATATTCGCTCGAGAAATCAGCTCAAATTGTGAAAGAAATTCCCGCAACGGAATTGTCCCGTCATATGTGTCGGGCTTTAATTTAAAAATCTGTTCCCGCTCTAACCCGCGACGCGCGTCTCCCTCTTCGCGGCTCACACCCGCGAACGCGAAACGCGAACCCGAATCCGCCGTAGGTCTAAATTCAAAGGGACTTAGCTGTGTGGGCTCCCGAAGGCGTTGCAGCTCCTCATCCCGCTGCCGCAATAACGCTATGTAATCTCCTTCCCTCCGAGCGTGTTCCTCGCGTAAAAGTCGCATCTCCTGCAACATTGCCTGGAGGATCTCCGTCTCTGTCGAAGGCCGCGGGGCATCCGTACTAGGTGTAACCGCACGTGCCCTCTTCCTGGAGGGAGCTGTCGTGGCCGTCGTGAGTGCCGCGCTCGCCGGAGCTGTCGTGGCCGTCGTGGGTGCCGCGCTCGCCATTCCGTCTTACGCTCCCCGCTCTCTTCGCACTTCGCCCGTCCGATCCCGGACGAGCCCCCAAATGTTACACACGCGAAGCGGAGCTCCCGCACTTTCGCGACACAGCGCGGCACTCTTGCACTTACTCAACACTCACGCAATGAAAACACGGAGACACTTATGAAAACTAGACTCACGTATATTTGTAGCAGCAAAATACAAAAGTGTCAACGCACACACGATCAGTTCTCAAAGACACCGTTAAATCAATCATCCCCGTGTTGCTAAGGACGCTACGCAACTTCACGGGAATGACCGCTCGCTTCAGCTCGGATCAAGCGCGGGCCGTCTCAGCGCGGGCGTAACAGTATTAAAGAGTAATAGTAAAGAGTAGAGTATTAAAGAGTACCTCAATAAATGCCCTTTCTTCTGTAATTGGCCTTGGTATTTCTTCGTTAATACGCTGAGTGTTATTAATATTTTCTTTTAATTGTCGGTACCTGTAACCTGTTGAGCGTGGTGGCTTAGGATTAGAATTATTCAACCAAAGTCGATATTGCCTTTTAGATGACTGCCTTTCGTTTTCCATTTTATAATCGAAGAATTGTGCTTTTAAGCAGAACAGCAATCAATCAGATTTACTACTTAACTACTTTACTGACAATGAGCTTAGTGAACGATCGTAGTTATGTCTCATGGGGTCTTAGAAAAAGTATATTTAATTGTTTTATTCAAAAGGCGCGACACACAGATTTTTGCATAACGCATAATACATAACGCATAAGAAAATCAATCAATCAGAGTTCTTTATTTCCTACCTGGAGAGAGAAATGAAGAACTCGGATTGGTTGATTTATATTCCTTATGCGTTATATTATTATGCGTTATGCAAAAGTTTGTGTCGCGGCCTTAACTAATTGCAATCAGTGCAGCAGTGTAGCGAGAAAGAACAGGCTCCATGAGACATAACCACACAGATGCATTCAGTATTACGACCGTTCACTGAGCTCATTGTCAGTAAAGTATAGTAAGTGTATTAAATACTCGTAATGTATTAATGTAGCGACGGTGAGATGGCCAATGGCCATTGGCTACACTGATATATTTGTACAATTGTACATGTAGTGTTCGATAATCTAGCCGCTCTGTTAATTGTGTTAAATATTTTTTAGGTTAAGTGACTTGATTGTCACAAAAAGCCGGTTTTCGCAATAATTCTTATTTTAGAATTATTTTGAATATCAAGAGTGTGTTCTAAAAATATTCAAGAATAATAAGTAAAAGAAGAAATTATGTGGGCACGTGTACAGTACGAAATTGACCAGGAGAAAGTGGATGTACCAATATCTTTTTTTCAAGATCATGAAGTTGTAATGAAAGAGTTGGAAAACAATGTGAGAAGACCAGAATATAAAGTATTTTGGAGCAAAAAATCATCCGATACTCCAGCAAAGATGCTTAAAGAACAAGGAAGAATTCTCGATGCGGAAAAAGTAATACGTGGGAAGAAAAGTGGTCCTATTACAGGATACTACAATGCCAAGCTGATACAGTTTGCAGGTTTGTGCGGATTAATTTAAAATATAGTTATTCAAATATAAATTCACATACAACAAGTAAAATATCCAGTTTACATCAGAGTTGTTTTATTGATTACATTTACACACTGTCCTTAATTAGGTTAAATAGCATCGATAGTTCTTTGACGGTCCAATTACAGACATTCTTCAGAAGGAATGAAATGGCTATAATTGACCAATTAGTCTGCTCACAACTCGATGTTACTAAACTCGATTAAAGATGCGATTAAGGATAGCATGTATCATCGGTCATTTACGTATGTTTTTAGGATCTCTAAATGAACTTCTGGCTTTATTTGAAGAACCAAAAGGACGCCGGCCTTTGAAACCCAATGCTAATTCAACTTCTAGTGAGATTAAGAAGCAGGTACATTCTGTTTGTATGATTAAAAGTTAGTGAACGTTTGCTTTTGTCCAATTTTCAATCATTAGTTGTACTTGATTTTCCTTGACAGTCAATGAAGGGCAAAATTCAAAAAGAGAACAAGTCTTGCAGTGAAAGGGCTAGGACAACTTAATCTTGATCGCATCACTCAATCAACCGTGGAGGAAACAGAATCTTCGCAATCTCTTACCTATATGTCTAAGAGTGAAAGTGAAGAATCTAATCCTGTATTTTACTCTGCATTTCTTTTTTCAAGTATTATTTTACACATTGTTTTTAATCACACTTCTATTGTTTTAAGGATAATCTATCTGACACTGATGAACTTTACTTTCTTAAAAAACAAGAAAACTCTTCTGCTAATGATGCAAAAAACTTAAATACTTCTTCAACGTTTGCGAGTATTTTTCCTAATGAAAATAAAAGAAAAGAGCCCGAAGATAATAGTTTCTCAGTGGAGTTTGAAAATTTAACTAAAAAATTAAAAGAGAAAGACAGATTAATAGAAACTCTTTATTTGGAAAAGAAAGAAAATAAGAAGTGGAAGAACGATTTTTTGATATTACAACAAAAGCATAAAGATCTTCAAGAGCAGTTTAATACCTTATTAAAACTAAATACCAAATGGCAAGAAAAAGAACTGTCCCGCCATAAATTTCAATCTTCACACAGGTCATCTAGCCATGACAAATCATTATCTCATCACAGCATCGAAAAACAAAACACTCGTAAGTACTTAATTGTTAGGAATAATCTATAAATAAAATGTAAATGTATGTTATATGGTTTACATTTATTTTAATATTTTAATTTATGTTGTATGTTATACAGAATGTCTGATTTAAGGTTGCCAAAACAAAAACTGGAGGTAGATTAGGTCAAACCGAGAAGAAAAATTATGTACTATTTTGCAAAATTCCTATTAGTTATCGAGTAACTAATTTAAATATTAGAGTGAATGAGCGCTTGGATTGAACGCGGTGAGCGGTATGACGAAGAGAGGTGGAGTCAACGAGCGACGGTAGACAAGCAGCAAGTGGCGAGTGGGGGGCGACGCAAGAGACTTTTAAAGTCTTGTCTCGCATCGCCCCCCACTTGCCGCTTGCTGCTTGTCTACCGTCGATCGTTGACTCTACCTCTCTTCGCCGTATACCGCTCATCCGCATTCAATCCAAGCGCTCATTCGCTCTAATATTTTATTTAATTGTTCGATAACTAATAGAAATTTTGCAAAATGGTACATAATTTTCCTCCTCGGTTTGATCCAATCTACCTCCAGTTTTCGTTATGGCAACTTTAAATCAGACACCCTGGATATAGTTCACCATTTTGTTTCAGATAAGTTGAAGGATTATGACATTAAAAAAAATCCAATGAGTTCCTCAAAGCTTCCCATTCCTTTCAATCATGATTTAAGTGGTATACAATGCTCTGAGGTAAAATATTAAAACGTTATGTTAATAATGGCTTTGTCAAAGTTTTCTATAATTTAATTTCTTTTGGTATGTATAATAGATGAAGTCAAAACATGAAGGTTTAGATGATTTCATGGACATAGAGATACCAGCGGTTGGTTTCTAATTAAATAATTAATTGTTATAATTTTAAACATCTGTGATAAACACTTTTGTCTAAAATATATTTTTTTTTCTTTAGTATGAAGTTAATAACGCTTGTGAAATCAAGGTTTTACATATTGAAGGTGTAACCTCGCTTGAAGAAAATAACTCTGAGTTGGCTGTCATGGATAATTTAGTAAGTTCTAGATAGTCTATAAAATAAATAGTACAAGGTTTTTGGAAAAATCAGTTCCTTTAATAAAATAAGTTTTTTTCCAGATTTTGCCAAATATATCACAGTCAAAGACAGAAAGGATCATAAATGCTATAGAAAATGATAAACAGGAATCTACGCTACTGATAAACAGGTCTGTAAGAAATATAATTTAAGTTCAATATTCAATGTTCTTGGTTCTGAAATATTAAGTTCTTTTTAAATTTGGATAATGCATAGTGCATTTTTAATGAATTTGTGGGACTATAGTGTTCCATTATAAGAGAAAATAAGTTTTTTTCCAGATTTTGCCAAATATATCACAGTCAAAGACAGAAAGGATCATAAATGCTATAGACAATGATAAACAGGAATCTACAGCTACTGATAAACGGGTTTGTAAAAAATATAATTTAAGTTCAATATTCAATGTTCTTATTTCTGATATATTAAAAGTTCTTTAAAAATTTGGATAATGCAGAGTGAATTTGTAATGAATTTGTGGGACTTGTGTTCTTTTATTAATACTTTTTAAACTTTAAGGTTGTATGCATGTTTGCGTGCATGTTTATAATTTCAGACTAAATTGATTGTTGATTTGTCGTATCTGAAGAAAAACAGCGATATTCATGGACCTGCTTGTGAAATTCAACATGCTAGGAATGTGAGTGTTGTTACAACCTCTGCTTTCAGATAATTGTTGGGCATGTATTTTCGGTTACAATAAATTAATTGTATGTATTAGGGAAGCTATCTACTCTCTGTTAGAAAAACTTCTCATAAATCGGCTCGTGATGTTCATTCTAATAAGTTTTGGTGGATTGGACTATGTTAACAACTGTTTTTCAGAAATATAATTTCTTTTGTTTATAGGATTTCCAGTTTTCCATAACTGCTGACTTTTTTAAATTAGTATGAAAGAATGTTGCATCTCAATAGCTTTAATTTATTAAGCTGTTCACATATTAATTTAATAAAAGTAGTAGAATTTTATTTTATAATTTGCATTTTGTATATTTTTATCGCCTATATGATTAAAAGTTTTAATTCAAAAAGATTTTCTTAAATAATAAGTTTGAGAAAAATAAAGTAATATTTCCTTAATTTGAACAGTATTTTGAAATTTATTTGTTATGCTTTTATTTTTCTGATGCTGTATATAATTGTTTCCTTTTTATTGCACTTTTTTAATTCAGTTATTACTATATATGATAGCATAATGGTATATAATTTGAAGAAAATTTAATTTTGCTTGGATCCAGACATTTTTATATTTTGGAGATTAATATATTAACAGTTGTTTTACTCTTCTTTGCATCAGATGGCTACTGTATCACAGGCACAGTTTGATAAAATTAACAAAATTGATGTTGGACCAAAAGGCGATGGAAAATTTGTTAAGAAATTGGCGGATATACTATGGAGCAGACAAGAGCTTTTTAATAGAAGTGCATCGGGCAAGCCGTGTCCAAATAAAGATGACAGCGAAGCACGGCCTGCGTGCTCTCCTTAAAAAAAAAACGTACATAAGAGGTAAATATAACAATCTGTTAATAGCAAAACACACAAATATATATGTATGTAATTGATAGTTAATTTAATTATTATCAATACAAACCTGTGTCATTTTTCTAATCCCCTCTTTCCCATCATTACACTGTAAAGGACTATATAAATAAACATATATATATTTCAGATCTCATGAAAGCACGAATTAGATTCGAACGGATGGATGGAAAAGTCTCTGAAACTCAACTAAATCAGCGACTAGGTTCCATCAATAAACATCTCACATCAAAAATAAAAACTATCAGGAATAATCTAAAATCATCCACAAAGAAGCAAGAAAACGACACGGGCAGCGAAAATGAATAAGAATTATAATTCCGCGAAAGCATTCACGAGGCGGGGCAGAAAACGAACGGAAAAAAATTTTTCTTCCGATATTGCACATCTACACGTCCGTTCGATAAAGCTCGTGACGTATCACGAGTCTTCTTCCTGTCACTGTACGCGTACGCTTTTTGCTTGGGATTATCTTTCGCGATACAGTCCATATGTTGTCATTGCAGTATACAGAACGATTCTAATCTCCATTGGGCAGCTGTCAGAACTGACCTCCGTTAATCCTTTTTTTTTTAATAGTGAAACTATTACTTCTACAGGAATGAAGAATATAATACATTTAGTTTTTATAAGAACATATGGTTTATATATAGTGCGTTGGATATATGAATATTATAATAAAAGGACTTGACGTAAAGAAGGATCGTAAACATATTTATCGTGTAACATCTGCCTCTCTCCATGCCTCTCGCCAGAGTTAAGATATCTCTATAAAAAAAGTGGATGCGCAAATCTCTTTAATTAAAAGGTTTCGAGTCGAGCTGAACTTAATAAAGACTCAAAGAAACCGTATAAAATCACTTTTAATATGGTGTAAAGGCTGTACAAAAAAATATCGCGCCTTTATGAAAAAAATTTTTTGACAGCGAGGAGGGGAAGATTTTACGAAGAAAAACTTTCCACGAAGAAGAACGAGTGAAGACCTTGTTATTCGTCGCAAAGAAAGATTCTTTTAATATATTTCGTTTTGAGAAGGGCTGTAAAAATGTCGACGATCGGACAACGAGATACTTACATCTTGTATCGAGACGGTTCAGTCACAAAAGGCAATTTTGCTCAGATAATACGCGCGACGTCACGCTTTGTACCGTAATAACCGTTTACGGGCGGCACGCATGGAGCGGCTAATTGAACACTCAAAATAACGTATGAGTGGAAATGTGCTCAAGGGTATAAAAAAAAGGGAAGATACCCATGAGCACAAATGGGACATCTACCCATAGGCATATCCACTTGAGTATCTCCTCATGGGTATCTCCTCATAGGTATCTAGGAGATATCCATGAGCAGATACCTATGAGGAGATACTCATGAGGAGATACTCAAGTGGATATGCCTATGGGTAGATGTCCCATTTGTGCTCATGGGTATCTCCCCTTTTTTTTATACCCTTGTGCACATTTCATTAGGTGTGAAATCAATTGTATTTTGTTTGTAGATTATTTTAGTGCATTTATTTTTGTTTGTTAGTTTATAATTAATTTTTAATAATGATTTAATTATAGACCATGAAACTAGCCGACATGTATTATGAAATAAAAAAAATAGGTCTGAAATCGATTGTATTTCGTTTGTAGGTTTTTGTAGTGCATCCATTTTTGTTTGTTAATCCATAATTAATTTGTAATTAAATGTTTAAAGTGTCAGTCGTCGGCTAACATCATATGTGATGCATCAAACATATTATAAAATAAAAAAGCTCTTTTGTAGTTAATTGTATTTTGTTTGTAGAGTTTTGTAGTGAAGTTGAGAAGTTTTGTAGTCTCTTCAAATTGTTTATAATTAATAAATACATTTGTGGAACTATGTAGCTACCCGACAATCAATCTGTAGGAACCAGGCATTGCAGTCAACTCTCCAACATGAAAGATCTCCGGAGCACCAGCGTCGTTTCTAGATTTGTCGGGTAGCTACATAGTTCCACAAATATATTTATTAATTATAAACAATTTGAAGAGACTACAAAACTTCTTAACTTCACTACAAAACCCTACAAAGAAAATATATTTTCTTAACTTCTTAACTTTACTATACAAAACTCCACAAACAAAATATATTTTATTTGTAGAGTTTTGTAGTAAAGTTAAGAAGTGTAGTCTCTTCAAAGTTTTGTAGTCTCTTCAAATTGTTTATAATTAATAAATACATTTGTGGAACTATGTAGCTACCCGACAATCAGAGATCTAGAAACAACGTTGGTGCTCCGGAGATCTTTCGTGTTTGAGAGAATTGATTGCAATGCCTGGTTCCTACAGATTAATTGTCGGGTAGCTACATAGTTCCACAAATGTATTTATTAATTATAAACAATTTTTGAAGAAACTACAAAACTTCTTAACTTCACTACAAAACTCTACAAACAAAATACAATTAACTACAAAAGAGCTTCTTTATTGTATAATATTGTATGTTTGATGTATCATATGATGTTAGCCGACGACTGATACTTTAAACATTTAAAAATCAAATGGACTAACAAACAAAAATAAATACACTACAATAATCTACAAATAAAATACAATCGATTTTACACCTAATTTTTTAAAGAAAAAAGTGTCAGTTATTGGCTAACATCATACTAATCGCCATGGGCATTAAACACGTACGGACTTTGTTCGGAAAAGATACGTGAAGAAAACAGAAAACAATGTGACAAAAGGCATAAAGAGCAAATTGACGTACAGATCAAGTCATTAGTCTCCATATTGCAACAATTTCCTAATAAAATGTAGTTTGTACTCTTTAGGCTTGCAAGAAATAAGTTTAAAGTTAAGCGTTACTAGTTGGAGTTTTGAAGGTTGTTTATTTTATATTAATTAGTTTATTTCATTTTAATTAATTACGAGTTTTAAGTTTGGGTTGTAATCCTCAAAGTTTGATTTTATGTTACGTTATTATGTTATTATGCTTACGAGCCATAACATATAATAACGCAACATAAAATTAAACAGACCTTTTGCTTATACGCTTGGTCTCACCTTACCAAAAAATATCTTTTAAACGCTTTTTTCAACATTTTTTAAGAAAAAATTATTTTTATTTTTTGAAATGTAAAAGTATAAACATTTAAAAAATACTACTTATTTTGTTCACATTTTATAATACATGAAATGTACGACTGAATATAAGACTGAATAGTATAATAGAAATAAAACCAAAAATTAAACAACTAATGTCTGTTTATTAACCAAAAATGTTAATGGCTAACATCATACTAATCGCCATGGGCGTTGAACGGGAGCGTCCCGTTTGACCACGTTAATATTGACCACGGTCCCGATTGACCACGTTGATATTGACCACGTTGCAATTGACCACGTTTTGATTGACCACGTTGCGATTGACCACGGTCCCGATTGACCACGGTTTCGATTGACCACCGTTCCGATTGACCACGGTTCCGATTGACCACCGTCCCGATTGACCACGGTCCCAATTGACCACGGTCCCAATTGACCACAGTCCCGATTGACCACGGTCCCGATTGACCACCGTCCAGATTGACCACGGTCCCGATTGACCACCGTCCCGATTGACCACAGTCCCGATTGACCACAGTCCCGATTGACCACGGTCCCAATTGACCACAGTCCCGATTGACCACGGTCCCGATTGACCACCGTCCAGATTGATCACGGTCCCGATTGACCACAGTCCCGATTGACCACAGTCCCGATTGACCACAGTCCCGATTGACCACCGCCCCGATTGACCACGGTCTCGATTGACCACCGTCCCGATTAACCACCTTCCCGAACTAACCTATATAGGTTAATGACGCGCTTTAAACAATTAAATACTTTTAAAGCGCGTTACTAATCGTCAATCGGGACCGTGGTCAATCGGGACCGTGGTCAATCGAGACGGTGGTCAATCGGGACGGTGGTCAATCAGGACGGTGGTCAATCGGGACGGTGGTCAATCGGGACGATGGTCAATCGGGACCGTGGTCAATCGGGACTGTGGTCAATCGGAACTGTGGTCAATCGGGTCGGTGGTCAATCGGGGCCGTGGTCAATCGGGACGGTGGTCAATCGGGACCGTGGTCAATCGGGACGGTGGTCAATCGGGACGGTGGTCAATTGGGACCGTGGTCAATTAAGACAGTGGTCAATCTGGACCGTGGTCAATCACAACGTGGTCAATTGTAACGTGGTCAATCGCAACGTGGTCAATTTCAACGTAGTCAATCGGGACCGTGGTTAATATTAACGTGGTCAAACGGGTGCCACTCGCGTTGAACACGTACGGACGTACTTTGTTCGGAAAAGATACGTGAAGAAAACAGAAAACAACGTGACAAAAGGCATAAAGAGCAAATTGACGTACAGAAGTCATTAGTCTCCATATTGCAACAATTTCCTAATAAAATGTTTATCCACTTCTAAAAAAGGTGTCTTATCGACGTTTGTTGACGTTTTACACGGCGCCCACATTTTCAATTCGCATTAGCGCGCAGAACGCGCAGGCAACCGTTCCGAATAATTAAAGCGCTTCATGCGCATTGACAAAACGGAACGATTTCGAAGCGCTGCGCAACAGTAATGCAGTTTATGCGTTTCATGCGCAACTCGGAACGGACCCTTAATTTTATTCGTCTCTATTAAAAAGATAATAAACTCTTATTTTTATTAAAATTATCCGCAGGTTGTTTCTTCTATAATTGACTCTGGAATATCATATGCGGTGTCAAATCATAGCCAATCACCTTTAATGTATTCTTGGCATAATAAAGAATATATTGGTGCTGCTCATGGATTAGCAGGCATATTATATTTGCTGTTGCAGGTATACATTATAAAAGTTGTATTTTGCGGAAAACAATACATTAATTTGATTCTATCTTCATTATTTGCTACTTTATCATTTTATGTTAATAAATGAAAGCATATAGTGTTTTTATTATCCTTCCCAGCAAACACCAAGTTAATGTTATATATACGTTAGTTGTTAATTACAACTAACGTATATATAACATTAACTTGGTGTTTGCTGGGTTATTTTCTCTCTAATATAAATTGATTTTCTTTTTTAGGCACGACAATATTTAACGCAAGTACAGATTGATAATTATATAAAACCATCCTTATATTATCTTCAAAAATTACAATTTTCTTCTGGAAATTTTCCTTCTTCAATGGGTAATCCTTCTGACAAATTAATACAATGGTGTCATGGAGCACCTGGGATGTCTGCATTGTTTTGTTTGGCTTATAAGGTCGTATAAATTTTCATATAGAATTTATTAAATTAGTGAAAATATTCAAGAAGAAAATATATCCATTTATTGTTATTGATGTAATTAGGTGTTTGAAGATGGTACATTTCTAGAGACTGCAGTACAGTGCGGACAGGTAATATGGG
The DNA here is from genome assembly GCA_030770355.1 of Harpagoxenus sublaevis. Taxonomy (NCBI): domain Eukaryota; kingdom Metazoa; phylum Arthropoda; class Insecta; order Hymenoptera; family Formicidae; genus Harpagoxenus; species Harpagoxenus sublaevis. Next base: position 91,179 of record JASTWR010000557.1, on the reverse strand, counting down.
AACGAGGATTACTAAAAAAAGGATATAGTATTTGTCATGGCGTTGCTGGCAATGGTTATGCTTTCATACATTTATTTCAACAAACAAAGGTTTGATTTTATTTCTTAAATATTTAAATAGAATATATAAATATTTGAGACTTTAATTAACTCTATTCAAAATATAACTAATGCATTTATTAGCAAAACATTTATGCTATTATAATTTAGGGCCGTGGCACACAAAAAAACTTAAGCAGTAAGACGTAAGCAGTAAGGAAATCAACAGTATGGATTCGCTAGCGCTTACGTTTATGCCTTGATTGGCCGATTTGCTTACTGTTTAAGTTTTACTGCTTAATTTTTTTGTGTGCCATGGCCCTTATACAGGGTGATTCAGAAATACACCGACAAACTTAGAGGATGAGTCCTTCACATAAAAACAAGAAAAAAATGTCATATGAACATATGTCCGGAAACGCACCTCTGAGCTACAACCTCCCAAAGTTTTCCGAAAAAACTTGAATTTTCTGTATATTGTCTAAACTTGGGCTTCGAATTAAGGACGTTCACCGGTAAATCGATTTTCTATGTATTTGCTTAAAATTTGGACCATATGCTATTAATAGTGTTATCTATAATACACCTCCTCAATTGTAAGAACCGTGTTCGTACCAAAGTCGAGATATTAGCTATCAAAAATTCTATTTTTTACATGTATTGGATACACAAAGCAGATGGAAATCTCGTATTTTGAATTTTAATAATTAGAATCTATAGAAAGTGATGAAAAACGGATATATAGTAGAAGGACACTTTAGGAATACTAGTAAAAAAAACCGAAATTATTGACCGTTTAGATTTAGAAATACAATAATAAATAGACCTCGATTTTCACGATTATTCGACGTAAAGAAGCGACTGCAGGAGAAAAATGACAAAATAGTCTTTTGTTCTGTGTGTGAGGGACAGAACTGTCCAAAAGTTTTTACCCTGCAACCGTATATATTCGGATGTTTTCACGTCGATTCAGAGTATAAAAGGGCCGTCTACAATGGAGGCGTAAGACTGTCGGAGTTGGGAGTAAAAGAGTTTTTAGGGAGTAAGACCGGGAGTAAAGGGCTGTCTACAATGGAGACGTAGGACTGTCGAAGTTGGGAGTAAGGCCGGTATTCATAGTCGAATCTTATATTTGAGACCATCTTAAGTACAATCTTAAGACGTCATGAACCAATCACAGAGCCGTATTAGCGTCTTAAGAAATTACTTCAGACGATCTTGAAATAAGTTCCGACTATGAATACCGGCCTATGAGAGTTTTTAGGGAGCAAGACCGGGAGTAAGCGAAATGGACCATTTCCATTTTTTTCTCCTTACTGCCCTACTGCCAGCTTATCAGAGACGTCGAGACAAGGCGCGAAAAAATGTTTGTGCCGACGTGATACAGTTTTTATTTATAATTATAATATAAAATGAATGATGAATATTATGTGGATGGTGTTGATGGCGTTGGTGGCTTTGAAGAAGATGAAGAAGAATATATTGGAGACGATAAAATTATTCGTCAAAGAGAACTTGTTGCCATTGTCAAAGTTAACCCACCGCTATGGGATAAACGGCAAAAGGCCTATTCTGGCAAGAATTTCAATAAAGAACTTGTATGGGCCTCTGTGGCTGAAGTGCTCGGAAATAACGTCTGGTAATAATACCTGCGTTGTATCTCTGATATATATGATATACCTATCTAGCGAGAATTGAAGTTATCGCACTGGTTGATGTTTGTAGGTTCAGAGGCCGAAAAGGAGTTCTATAAAATACGGCAGAAGTACGGAAACGAGCGACGTAAAGTGATTACGTCCTTGAAAGGAAAGTCTGGACAGAGTGGGCAACCCACATATGTTCCTACCCAGATAGCAAAATGCTATAGCAGTATGCCAGGAGTATGCCAGCAGATTCAATCACGAATTTGCAGCAGATTCCGCTCCGCTGCGTCCTCATTAAGCTGTGGTTCTGCCAGCACAATGTGCCAGCACAATGTGATGGCAGAAATGCAGCAGAAACGAAGCACGGTATGCCGTCACGATATGACGCTAGAAATGCAGTTAATAACAAACAGAGCCTGCAATATTAGTTATCGACAGCAGATGTATAGCAGAAATAGAGCATGATGTGTTGTCACGATGTGGCAGCAGAAACACGGCAGAAATGAATCAGGATTTTCCTGATGGAAAAATATCTTAGAATTATTTTTAATATATATATGTATATTTTAATCAGAATTTCTATAAAAATTTTCATATTTTCTCAGAATTTTTATACAAATTGGAATGTTTTTCAGAAAAACTCAGACAAAATAAGAATGACATATGTTTCCCCAATATATATATATATATATATATATATATTGGGGAAACATATGTCATTCTTATTTTGTCTGAGTTTTTCTTCAATATATATATATATATATATATATATATATATATATATATATATACTCGTAATATGAGAAAATCTATGTTAATTTATCAGAAATTTTTATTATACATACATATTGAGAATTATTATTTTCAAAATGTTATTTTTCAAGTGTGCCACTTTATTATATGAGAGTGGACTCTACGATACAACTGATACAAAAGTTGTGTCGTACCATGATTTATCTTAAACTTAGGCGCTGCTTGGCGTGAGAAGCTGTCGTGTCTCTTGACACCGTTCTTATAGCATTGTTCGTCAAATTTTAAATACGAGAAACAGATCATATTGGATGCCATCTATCGGCATTGAATTAGTTCGAAAATCTTCATCCAATTTAATTCAATACGACGACAGAGCATGCTGAATTTCTGCTGCGTTTCTGCCATCATAGCGTACTTGCTGACAAGTTTGATTTCTGCTGACAATCTGTTGTTACACTATGAGAGCAATTTATGTGCAATCGCAGTGTGCATTCTGCTGGACACATTGTGCCAGCATACGATTTGCTCTATTTATGCTGGTAATCTCGGCTCAATTTTTGCCGCATTTCTGCCATTACATCGTGACGCAAGTAGTGCTTGATTTTTGCTGCGTTTCTGACGGCATTAACTGAAACGGCATAACCTGCTAAAATATTGATAGCATTCTGTCGCTATAATATGTAGCACATAAATTTCAAAACGTGCTCCAGTCAGATTTTGCTATCTGGGTACATGGGAATTGTACGAGATGTGTGATAGTTTTTTACGTGCAGTTATCATACCTCGAAAGTATGTTGATTACCTGTATCTATACAATATTTAATGTTCAGAGCAATATCACAAATTACATCGTTACTGTTTACAGAACCAGCAGCAATTATACGAAGACTGCATCTTCAAAATCAAATGAGATTAGTCATTTACCTACACAGTGTCAATTGGTTGTGCCACAAATTGTGAAGCCATCTGTAGCTCATAGGATTACAGCTGCACATACTCCTAGTGCCAAGTGGACATCAGAGTATACATCCTTGTATGGTCCGTATTGCATTATGTGCTGAATAGTATAAAAAATATGAGAAAATATTTATTAATTCCGACAACGATTGGCTGGCTAAAAGATGTTAATTAGAATTTGGAATTTATTGCGAAAAATATTACCCCAGCCAGGGTTTGAACCTGGAACCTCCCGCTCTCCGTGCAGGCGTCGTCCCAATTCGACCACTGAGGCATGTGGTAAATTTATCGCAACAACATACTAATATACCCATATTATTTTGAGAGCAAACGCCGGTGGTTTAGCGATGTAAAAACATATATTTGAGATTCAAATTTTCAAGACAAACGTTTCGGTCCCGGTATTGGACCTTCTTCAGTGTCGAAAACCCCCCTACCCGAGAAAAAATAATTTTGACTAATTATATATAATCATATATTATTTCATATATGATCAGATCTGAAAATTGGCCAGGTCTGACCATGCATGCTCATACAAAATCATATAGACGGTCATATCTATTCATATATGACCATTAAAATATTATCACATTTAATTCAACAAAATAAAATTTATTTCTCTCGTTGACCATTATTTTATTGTCGAAAATCTTTATTATGTGCAAGCTTAATTAATTAAATTTATATTGTACTTAGAAAATTTGCTTACCACCGCTGGATTTGAACCTGGAACCCTTGGATCTTGAGTCAGTCACCTTACGTACTGTGCTACAACGTTAATTAATAAAGACGTTTCGTATTGTACTACATATGTTACACTTATTGTTAGTAAATGTACGGAAGGTGTCAAACATAGATACTGTATAATTTTCTAACAATATAATTTAATTCTACAAAAATGTAACAAATTTGATTAAAAATTATATTTTTCCGTAGATTTTCCGTAGTAGTAGATTGTCTTGTGTGCCGCTGATTGATATTGGAACATGTGTTTTACCTGAGTACATGCACTCGGTTTTTCTTGGGGTAGTAAAACAACTTATTAAATTGTTGTTTTATAAAAAAGGTCCTTGGAATATTAAAAAAAAGAATAAAGATATTAATAATTTTATTACAAGAACTATAATAGTCTTATCGTATAGCTAATTGGGGGGACAAATTTTATATGGTAAAAATGTTTATTTTTCCGTATATATAACCTTGTTGTTTATTGAATATAAATATAAATATAAATATAAATATAAATATGTGCGCGCGCGCGCGTGTGTATGTGTGTGTGTATACAGCTGATATATATGATACCCTGAAGATATATATAATCATATGCATTCATATATGAATTTATATCTAGTCATGTTTGAATTTATATTATAGTCAATAATATCCAGACAGGATTACGCACAATTATAATATGTATATGGATATACAGGGTGTTTCCGGACTTTTGCGACAAACTTAAAGAGGTGATAGATCTCGATAAATGGAACAACTTTTGTTAAGCATCCCGTGTCCGGCGATGCCTCCTTAAGGCGCTAAACCGGCATGAATGCTATTTGATTTCTAATATGGTTAGATTAAAATTTAAATAAATTGTACGTTTTTCTAATTATATTTTGTTTATTTTATTAAAATAAATGTTCCAAATGGCGACCTGCAACCTCAATACAAGCATTGCATCTACGGTGCATTGACTGACGCACCCTCTGAAAAATTCCAGGATTATTGCGAATCGTACCAAATGCGTTTATAATCCTGTCAATAAGCTCATTTCGGGTATTAACAGGGGTTGTATAACACTAAACTTTTGATATGCCCCCAAAAGAAAAAATTAAGTCACGCAACCGTAAATGTTCAACGCAGCCTAGCGCCTTAAGGAGGCATCGCCGGACACGGGTTGCTTAACAATAGTTGTTCCATTTATTGAGATCTATCACCTCTTTAAGTTTGTCGCAAAGATCCGGAAACACCCTGTATATCTAGTTATATATGTATAAATTCACATACAGTCAGGTGCGAGTTTATATTAGCCAGTCATGATTAGATAGAATCATGCATAGATTTAAATATAGTCATATATAAATTTATATACAGTCAGGTATGAGTCAGGTTTGATTAGGTCTAATCATACGAGGTTTGTTCAAGAGAAAAGATGACTTTTAAAATTTCGCGGACTACATACATTCGATTTTCGAATTTTTTTGTTGTTGTGTTGGTACACGTGTCCCCAACATATGTTGACATTATCAGCCATTTTGCATGTTTAGTTTGTTTTTGACAAATATAAAGGTTAGACGTGTTTTGGTGTGTTTGGCAATTTTTAAAAAATGGATCAAAGAATCTGTATTAAATTTGTGTGAAAAATAAAATAAAGTGCTCCGACGCACTTGAAATGTTGACTGTGGCATTTGGCGAGTCTACTTTGAGCAAAAAAAGTGTTTATAAGTGGTACAAGCTCTTCACAGAAGGCCGAGAAGATGTTAATGACGATGCCCGCCCTGGACGCCCCAGCACGTCAACAACCGATGAAAACGTTGAAGCAGTGAAGAACATTGTTAAGGAGAATCGTCGAATCACTATTAGAGAAGTTGCTGAGGATGTCGGCATATCGGTTGGCTCATGCCATGAAATTTTTTCGGATGTTTTGGACATGAAACGTGTGGCAGCGAAGCGCCAGCACACACGTCATTGCTTGTTCGTGATTTTCTGGCCCAAAACAACACCGTAATCATGCCTCAGCCACCGAAATCACCGGACTTGGCCCCCTGCGACTTTTTCCTGTTTCCAAAACTGAAAAGACCCATGAAAGGACGGAGGTTTGCCACGATTCAGGAGATAAAGACCGCATTGCTAGAAGAGCTCAAGACCATACCAAAAAGCGCATATCAGAAGTGCTTCGAGAATTGGAAAAAGCGCTGGCACAAGTGTATTATATCTGAGGGGATTACTTTGAAGGGGACAAAATTGATATTGATGAATATTTTTCGAGAAAAATAAAGTCACCTTTTTTTTTAAACAAACCTCGTATATGAATCTGTACCTACTCATACGAATTAGAATATATTAGTCATATCAGCATAGAAATGGTCAGATCTAAATACGCACAATTTGTATATGGATATATATCCAGTTATATATAAATTCACATATAGTCAGGTGCGAGTTCATATTAGCCAGTCATGATTAGATAGAATCATACATAGATTTAAATATAGTCATATATGAATTCATATACAGTCAGGCATGAGTCAGGCTTGATTAGGTCTAATCATATATGAATCTGTACCTACTCATGCGAATTATAATATATTAGTCATATCAGCATAGAAATGGTCAGATCTAATCATATATGGATTCATATATAATCATACAAGGAGCAAGATGTAAATATACATAATCATAAATATACCCATATATATTCATTTATGATTCTATACATAATCATATACAATTATATACGATTAGTCAAAATTATTTTTTCTCGGGTAGACGAATTGCAAAGAAATTAAAAACAAAGAAAATGAGGCTGTTTGTTAAGCGGGAGTGGTTGCTCTATTGTTACAATAAGTCGCAAACGAAAATTGATTACAGAAACACTGTTTATTTCGCGGGAGTCGTTACTCCGTTGTTAACAATAAAAACGCATTCCGTTGTTACAAAAAAGACTGTAAAAAAATACGAATACGTTTGTACGAATGCGGAGTCACCTGTCCGTTGCCATAAAAGTGTGGAATTGACCGATTCCCTACGACAAAACAATTGGAAAATTAAACCGGTGCAACGGGATTAGTGTGTGAAATCTCAACAGTGTTCTTTTTTCATACCTGTCAGTCAAATCCGTCTGATCAGCGTGGCTTCAAAAGTTAGTTAGCAGGTATGCCACAGGCATCCTATCGGTACGAGCTCTCGCAAAGGAAAGAAAGAAGTGTCCGCTGACAATTTTTGTGAGGCATCTCACAGCCGCTGAGCAATAAACATGTAGACGTAAACCGTATACAATTAAAAACTAGCTATATGGAAGTCTCTCAATAATTGGTACATATTCCCTGCTGAAACCTAACGTGTCCTCCTGTAAATTTATACCGTTTATTTGCCGTTTAATGTGGAACATCTCTGAAGTGATGCGTTTGGGAAGGGATCGTCAGTTTAGAAAGAAATTGAAGGACAATATACATCACATCCAGTCTTTCCAATATTACGCTCAACAACCAGTCTATGCTCCCTTGAAAAATAGGGCGGGATTACGTTCTTCGTTCTCTCGTAACAGAATGGAAAGAAATGCTTGTTCCTTTTCCTTCATACCACCCCTTGCAAAATGTTTGCATACCTGCAGTCCATCTCAGATATGTCGTCGATATTTTAATGACGATCCCTATATCAACGGTAAATACAGTTGTTGACATTTTTAACTCATTCCACAATAAACTCCAATTCACTTATGAAATCGGCCACGACAAAAGCATTAATTTTTTGGACACAAATTTAAGAATCAACAATGGACACATTGAGTTTGACTGGTACCACAAACCAACATTCTCGGGAAGGTATTTAAATTATTCTTCTCACCATCCACTTTGCCATTAGGTCGGCACAATTATAGGTCTAATTGACAGAGTTTTTCTCTTATCCCATCCTAAGCATCACCAAAAAAACTTTAACTTCCTGACCAACATATTGCTTGAGAACGGTTACCCGTTAAGCCTAATTTTTAACACAATAAGAACGAGATTGAGTAAATTGATAAGCAAGCAGCAGAGGGGTAATGTTATTGGAGCCCACATTGCGGATACTCAGGAAGACCAAGAAGATTTTGAACGTTTTTTTGTCTTGCCTTACGTTAACACAGTCTCTGAGAACTTAAAAAACAGCATTAAAAAATTAACTTTCAGAACCGCATATGTGGGTTTAAATAAATTAAAATGGCTAATAAAACCGCATAAAGACAAGCCGTCGAAGGAGATGCAGATGGGCGTTGTCTATAAAATATGCTGTCTTGACTGTGATGCTTCTTATGTGGGACAGACCGGCAGACAGCTCGGCACCCGCATTGGGGAGCACCGTAGTCAACTCAGCAAAAAGGGGGGTGAACCCTCGGTGGTTTCCCAGCATAGATTAAACGGCCATGATTTCGACTGGGAAAACGTCAGAATTTTAGACCGCGAAAAATCCTATTCCAAACGCATCACTTCAGAGATGTTCCACATTAAACGGCAAATAAATGGTATAAATTTACAGGAGGACACGTTAGGTTTCAGCAGGGAATATGTACCAATTATTGAGAGACTTCCATATAGCTAGTTTTTAATTGTATACGGTTTACGTCTACATGTTTATTGCTCAGCGGCTGTGAGATGCCTCACAAAAATTGTCAGCGGACACTTCTTTCTTTCCTTTGCGAGAGCTCGTACCGATAGGATGCCTGTGGCATACCTGCTAACTAACTTTCGAAGCCACGCTGATCAGACGGATTTGACTGACAGGTATGAAAAAAGAACACTGTTGAGATTTCACACACTAATCCCGTTGCACCGGTTTAATTTTCCAATTGTTTTGTCGTAGGAAATCGGTCAATTCCACACTTTTATGGCAACGGACAGGTGACTCCGCATTCGTACAAACATATTCGTATTTTTCTACAGTCTTTTTTGTAACAACGGAATGCGTTTTTATTGTTAACAACGGAGTAACGACTCCCGCGAAATGAACAGTGTTTCTGTAATCAATTTTCGTTTGCGACTTATTGTAACAATGGAGCAACGACTCCCGCTTAACAAACAGCCTCATTTTCTTTGTTTTTAATTTCTTTGCGATTCGTCTAGGGGGGTTTTCGACACTGAAGAAGGTCCAATACCGGGACCGAAACGTTTGTCGTGAAAATTTGAATCTCAAATATATGTTTTTACATCGCTAAACCACCGGCGTTTGCTCTCAAAATAATATGGGTATATTAGTATGTTGTTGCGATAAATTTACCACATGCCTCAGTGGTCGAATTGGGACGACGCCTGCACGGAGAGCGGGAGGTTCCAGGTTCAAACCCTGGCTGGGGTAATATTTTTCGCAATAAATTCTAAATTCTAATTAACATCTTTTAGCCAGCCAATCGTTGTCGGAATTAATAAATATTTTCTCGTTAATCAATTATTGGCGGAATATACCATTACTTTCTGTTTATTACACATCATCGACCTAAAAAATGATGTTAACATTAGTTAATCGAATCGATTTAACTAAGGGGAAGGGAGGGGATATACTCCAACAGGAGCTGTGTTGAAAGTCTGACAAACCAAGTCGGCGCGCAGTTTTCTAATGTTGGAACAAAATAATATGGGTATATTAGTATGTTGTTGAGATAAATATTACCACATGCCTCAGTGGTCGAATTGGGACGACGCCTGCACGGAGAGCGGGAGGTTCCAGGTTCAAACCCTGGCTGGGGTAATATTTTTCGCAATAAATTCTAAATTCTAATTAACATCTTTTAACCAGCCAATCGTTGTCGGAATTAATAAATATTTTCTCGTTAATCAATTATTGGCGGAATATACCATTACTTTCTATAAAAAATATGCTTTGTCCGCATATATATATATATATATATATATATATATATATATACAGGGTGTTCCAGACCTCACGTATAACCCGTTAATGACAGATTCCTGAGATTATTTGGAGGCAAAAATCCTAATGCCAAAATGTCGAGGCTGCTACAGTATTTGAACGGGAAAGGTTTAAAGTTTACCAATCAGTTTGTCTAAATTTCGCGCGCTCAGAGATGTCGCATATCGAAACGGCTCTTCCACACTTCACTCAACTCGACAGAAATATTTGAAATTATTATTTCTTTTATTTTTTCGTGCACTATTCTCAAGACTGACTTCCTAAATTGTTGTACGAAAACAGGATACATGTCGAATTGCAAAGTATTCATGTAAAGCGTGCCACGGACAAATGACATTTAATTCTCATAATCGGTACAAAGTATGATGTGCTGCATAAAATGTCGATTAGGAAAAAAGATATTATTGAGAAAAAAATACTATAAATACTACCATGTTTGGAAATAATTTAAAAAATTGTTTTATTAATTTTTTTGAAGAAATACGGTTTTCCAGAATGTAGACAAATAAATTATAATGTAGTTTTGCGATTGCTGTATCGCGTGCGAGAAACAGACTTTCTAGAGCCCAACAGACAAATTAATGTTGTCGTTGAACGTTGCATTAGTACGATACAAAACGCAGAAGTGGTCTTCCAAACTGTGAACGATACATCGGCTGTCATTGAATGGAAACCGATCTTGAATTATTGTAGTCTTGCAATTCTACACATAGCAACTGCAAAAAAGATGCGTATCGTTCACAGTTTGGAAGACCACCTCCGTTCTGTATCATACGAATGCAACGTTCAACGACAACATTAATTTGTCTGTTGGGTTCTAGAAAGTCTGTTTCTCGCACGCGATACAGCAATCGCAAAACTACATTATAATTTATTTGTCTACATTCTGGAAAACGTACTTCTTCAAAAAAATTAATAAAACAATTTTTAAAATTATTTCCAAACATGTTAGTATTTATAGTATTTTTTTCTCAATAATATCTTTTTTCCTAATCGACATTTTATGCAGCACATTATACTTTGTACCGATTATGAGAATTAAATGTCATTTGTCCGCGGCACGCTTTACATGAATACTTTACAATTCGACATGTATCCTGTTTTTGTACAACAATTTAGGAAGTCAGTCTAGAGAATAGAGCACGAAAAAATAAAAGAAATAATAATTTCAAATATTTCTATCGAGTTGAGTGAAATGTGGAAGAGCCGTTTCGATATGCGACATCCCTGAGCGCGCAAAATTTAGACAAGCTGATTGGTCAACTTTAAACCTTTCCCGTTCAAATACTGTATCAGCCTCGACATTTTGGCATTAGGATTTTTGCCTCCAAATAATCTCAGGGATCTGTCATTAACGGGTTATACGTGAGGTCTGGAACACCCTGTATATATTGTATATATATATATATATATATACAGGGTGTCCCAAAAAGCTCGGACACCGTTTCACTGACAAATTCTGTGGGACATTCTAAGAAAAAAATTCTTATGCGAAAATGTTGAGGCTATAATAGTTTTTGAATTATAAGCATTTAGAGTTAGCGAATCAGACCGCCTAAAGTTGGCGCGCTCAGGTGTGGTACATCGCATAGCAAGTAAAGGTGCTCTTGTGCATTGACTCAGTTTTTAGATATTTAGACATAATTCAAACGACAAGAAAATTACTTTGAAGCTTTGTCTTATTTATCTGTGATTGTTCAATTTGCTGTATATAAAGATTAATGCAAGCATTATGGAATATCAATAAATACGTATGCACAGCGAACTGTCAAGTTTGTCAAATGAAGTGTGTCACAAGCTAGCCCACCTTCACTTGCTATGCGATGTACCACACCTGAGCGCGCCAACTTTAGGCGGTCTGATTCGCTAACTCTAAATTCTTATAATTCAAAAACTATTACAGCCTCAACATTTTCGCATAAGAATTTTCTTCTTAGAATGTCCCACAGAATTTGTCAGTGAAACGGTGTCCGAGCTTTTTGGGACACCCTGTATATATATATATATATATATATATATATATGCGGACAAAGCATATTTTTTATACTATTCCGCACATAATGCAATACGTACCAAACAAGGATGCATACTCTGATGTCCACTTGGCACTAGGAGTCTGTACAGCTGTAATCCTATGAGCTACAGATGGCTTCACAATTTGTGGCACAACCAATTGACACTGTATAGGTAAATGACTAATCTTATTTGATTTTGAAGATGCAGTCTTCGTATAATTGCTGCTGGTTCTGTAAACAGTAACGATGTAATTTGTGATATTGCTCTGAACATTAAGTATTGTATAGATATAGGTAATCAATATACTTTCGAGGTATGATAACTGCACGTAAAAAACTATCACACATCTCGTACAATTCCCATGTAGAAACATATGTGGGTTGCGCACTCTGTCCAGACTTTCCTTTCGAGGACGTGATCACTTTACGTCGCTCCTTTCCATACTTCTGCCGTATTTTATAGAACTCCTTTTCGGCCTCTGAACCTACAAACATGAACCAGTGCGATAACCTTAATTCTCGCTAGATAGGTATAGCATATATATCAGAGATACAACGCAGGTATTATTACCAGACATATTTCCGAGCACTTCAGCCACAGAGGCCCACACAAGTTCTATATTGAAATTCTTGCCAGAATAGGCCTTTTGCCGTTTATCCCATAGCGGTGGGTTAACTTTGACAATGGTAACAAGTTCTTTTTGACGAATAATTTTATCGTCTTCAATATATTCTTCTTCATCTTCTTCAAAGCCACCAACGCCATCAACACCATCCACATAATATTCATCATTTATTTTATATTATAATTATAAATAAAAACTGTATTACGTCGGCATGAACATATTTTTCGCGCCTTGTCTCGACGTCTCTGATAGGCTGGAAGTAGGGCAGTAAGGAGTAGAAATGGGAATGGTCCATTTTGCTTAAGGCTCCTGGGTCGGGAGCCGAGAACTCCGCGTTGACGGTGGCGACACAGTTGTCAGCGGTAGCCGCGGTAGGAATGAGAACTTTGTCGCACGACTCTTACAGAGTATCGCATGATAAGTGGTGCGATTCCGAGCTGAGCACATCCCCCTCCACTTATGCACACAGAGATGCTCTGTCTCCGTGTGACGACTGACGACGCGCGCTCGGCTAAGTTCGGCGCGCCATGCGAGCGAGCGAGAGAGAGTATGTCATTCCCTCCTTCTCGCTCTGAATCTGATGCGTCGAAGCTGCTAGATTGCTTTCTCGGCGTGGCCCAGCGATCTGAAAAAGAGGGTACACGTCGAAAAGCGCAAATGTGCACGATACTTTATAGTCCGAGATCCGGTATAAGAAATTTATACCCTCATTTGTTATTTATGAATGATACAAAATATATGCTAGATAACATATACATTGATACATCGCAAATAGGTTGCCGAGCTAAATCGGGTCCCTATAATGTTAAATAATTAAATGTTTCATTAAATTTATTCGATCAACTTCCTTGATTTGTTATTTATAAAAATTGTGCATTAGTTGAGAGAATATACCCGAAGGAATTGGAAAAATAAAGGTTGCCTACTTTCCCCTCTGCGCAGCTGTGGGGTTGCCAGGTATAAACAGGTGAGTAAGTGTTATTAATATACCCTCATCAGTTATTTAATCAAATTTTATATCAAATGAAAGCTTATTTAATTCACAATCCAACCGTATTAGGTTGCTTTATCAAAAAGTTGATTGCATCCATGGTTGCCTAGATTTTAGATGTAAAGTTTTAGTCCAGTCAATATACGATTAGACCTAGAAAAAATTGCAACACAAGGTTTTATTACGTCATTGTGTTCAGAAAAATATACTGAACAACATATCCAAATTCCGTTATTTTCCGCTATCCCTAAGTATGTTTTTTATTAACAATTTATAAACAAATTCGTTTTTCTCCACAAATACGATGAATTTCGAAATTTTTGTAGAAATCAAAGTTGTAGAACAGACAAATATCTACAAAAAATGTTCTTATACATTTTTTGAAATATCTCATATTATTTGAGATATTTGCAACAAGAGCTACTAGGCTACGCGCGGAGCGGAGCGGAGAGTTCTAACAAGCACACGGCAGGTGAGTAAGTGTTATTAATATACCCTCATCAGTTATTTAATCAAATTTTATATCAAATGAAAGCTTATTTAATTCACAATCCAACCGTATTAGGTTGCTTTATCAAAAAGTTGATTGCATCCATGGTTGCCTAGATTTTAGATGTAAAGTTTTCAGCGCGAGCGTTGAGATGACAGAGAAGCGTTGCGCGCGCAACTCTATGCGACAGAAAAAGATGCAGCGAGTTCTTTTTAAAGAAGATTTTTCGCCTTCGAGCGTATTCCACGTATGACGCAGTGCATGTTTATCAGGAACTACCCGGAAAGTTTCCCGCAGGCTGCGTGCGTTGATTGCTTCGCGAGAAATCGCATGCTAGATGTCGACATGCGCGCGGAAAATTTCGAGCTTTCGATAGACTCTAAGATTTTACTTGTCGCAATTTTTTTAACGATAAAGTTTATATTGCGGCTAAGAATTTAATTAACCATTTCAATAATTACTAATAATAGTTATTGATATTTATTTTGAATGTAAAGTAAAATTAATTATATAATTAAATATATATATTTTATTCGGAGTTAATTGCAAAAATACATATATTAGGTTTTAAATAGAATATATTATGTAATTAAAAATGCGAAACATGTTTACAGAAATAAGATTAAACTAAAACACAAAAGTATATAAATATGGGAGTAATAATAATTTTAATCGCAGTCTCTATTTCAATAATATTAAAAATGTTCTTATAATCTCTTATAAAATATCCTTGCCCTGTTTATTTCGTTTTTCATCACTGCCATCTCCCATCACTGCCATTTTCCATCACTGCATCTCCCATCGTTTTTCATAAAAAAAAATTTTTATGTAAAAAACTTATTCTGATTCTGACTCGTCAGAAATGCCTCCGTCAAAATCTAATTCTAATTCTTCATCGTTTTCTTTTTCCTTTGATTCTCTGAGTATATCCTCAACTTGTAAGGGTGTAGGGTCCCCTACGAACCATGTGAGCTTCAAATAGCCATCGAAAAACCAACCACAATCTTCAGGATTTAGTTTGACGCAGCATGCATCTATTGCATGAAGCCACATTGAATTTACATAGATTGTGCGTAAAATTTTCTGTTTGAGGGAGATCCAGCATGGTGGAATCAGATTGGAGTCGATGCCTTTAATCTTCTTCATAAATTGCTCTTTGTTATTGTTTGTTGCATATGCTTTTTGGAACAGCTGATATCTAGCGTCATTAATGTTATCACAATGCTTGATCCCATACAGAAGGGCAGTAAACTCCTGAACACGTTGAATTTTTTCTTCTACGAGTACATCTACTGGGTCCGTCAATGATGCAAATATTTCCTGAAAATCCGTTTGTTTAGAAAATATTTTAAAAGGCTTGAGTTTTCCTTTGTTATAAAATGCAGCTGTATAATCACAGCCCGTAAATGCGTGGAAAGCTGGCAGACCCAAGCATAAAGTAGGACCCAACTTCATTGCAAGCTCAGTACAGTTAATACAATCAAGATCTTTCTTATTGCTTTTCTTTGATGATGAACTCGCCAACCAAATTTGAGTTTGTGGAATTTTCTGGATTGTGGCCAGTAAAATTACCAAGACATCGGTATCATTCGCTTTGACCAATATTTTCGAATTAGGTGGTGCTTTTGACAGATGAAACATTATCCGCGTATCTGCCTCTTCATGTTGACATAAATAATCTTCTTCTTGACGTTTCACGACGTGATTTTCGATTGTATGGTAAGAAAAACAGTGTTCTCCAACCGTTATAAAAATTTTTTTGTTTTGGATTATTGACGCTAGATTATCATTTTCCCAGTAATTAGCCAAGAATTGAACTAGGGCTTCTTTGAAACGGTAATTTTTGAGATTTCCGAGAAAATCGCTAGGCCTTGGTTGAAGAGGTCCTTGAATGACATATGGTGTATCGAACTCCAGCCGACTTTTACGTTCACAGTCTTTGATAGAGGGTGTTATGTGCTTATCAAAAATTATGTGTATTTCAGAGGCGTTAGTTGAGCACAATTTTACTAAGATCGATTCAGCAACCTTGTCAAATGTCTGCGGCATAGATAATCCGATAACATACAAGTAATAAAAACCGTCTATAATTTCGATATCGATACCGGTAGGCTCAACCGTTTTGACATTAGACTTCAATACTTGGGCTAGTTTGGATTTATCAGTTTTTAGGAACTCACCAGTAAACGAGAAAAGAGCAGGCGGCACAGGCGCTAACGGAAACGTTAAGCAGTGCTCTATGTTGATGTCTTTCTCAATACTAATCGCATGTAATCTGCCGAAGATGTCTCGTTCCATTTTAAGAACGGCTCTTTTACTTTTATCTTTGCTGGTTTGAGCTTTGACGGCGGACTGTGAAGCGAAATTTAGGATTTTGTTACGCTTTATCGGTTTTTCGAACCTTCCGGGAGTAGAATTGCATTCTGAAATAAACGTTAATTTTTGTTGACTTCCAACCGACTTAACGTTGATTAGAAAATCACAAACTTCAGGAGATGTTGCCTTACCAGTTGAAATATTAAACAGGACATTTTTATCGATACTCTCAACGAAGGGATTCAGTGTATTTTTTATAGTCTCAATAATACTCTGAAGACTTTCGTTATCCTTTTTGATTCGACTCTTCTGCAAGGCATGAGAGGTATCATCTTTTTGCGATAGACCGACATGCTCTTTAACGGTGGATATAATTTTGGTCCTCATGCTGTGACTAAGTGCCCATCTTTGTCGTGCTGATATGGACTCTGCGGCAAGATTATATGTTAATTGATTTGAGGCATCAGCATTAATGGTCTGTTCTAACGTCAAGTCAACAGGTGATCGGGAGAAACCACATTTAGTACGTCGGATACCAAATGCTCCTCGTCTAAATTCAGATACTACACGCGAATTGCTGTTCTGCGCCTTTATAAGATTGTTTACGTACATAATGGACCACCTGGCATAATTTGGCTGGTTCAATGAAAAGAACAAATCGGACATGTTGTAAATGGAGTCTATATAGAGCTCAAAATCACTGCACCGGATGCTTCTTGAAAATCGAAGAAACAAATTAATGAACTCACAATACTGGAGATAGTATTGAGCCGTCTTCCCATGCTCACCGAGCAAAGTTTTTTTGCAATATTCTTTGTAGCCATCTACGATTTTCCTCAGTATTTCAGGTAAGTCAATTTGGTACCCAACGAAACTTACATTTTGGTCCTTTGAAATCTGTAAAAGTTCATCCATCATCTCAGGATTTGATTCATGCTTAGACAAATACTGCTCGAAGTGAAGGATTTGTAGTGCAGCGGAAGTCAATGGATGGAGCCTCTTGCAGCGATTAAAATGCTTGCTGTCTAGAAAGCTATTGGCTGAGCCTCCTGCTAAGACCTGTGCTTCAATCAAAACGTCCACTAATCCACTGCCGTCTATATATTTACCAATGGCTTTAAAAAATGCCATCTGAGTGTGAAATGCCCCCAAATTAACGAATATATTGTCATATTTCGGCTTTTCATTTTGCTGTATTTGCATCGCCATTTTAGCTATGGCTAAGTCGTACGTGACAATTATAAATTCTTTATTACACTTCTCAGCAATTTCATTTGCCATCATGAGCGTTTCATTTACTGTAGCATATGACGTTGGCGAAGAATTAATTGGAGGTAAATAATGTACAGTTTGAATTCGGCTACTATCGGTCGTAACCATGCAATTGTAGCCTAACCACATAGGTACTGAATCAAGCCGTGCTAAAGTCATCATCCACAGTAAATCTATTTCAATGGCAATATCGGTAGCATCTTGACATGTAACCATCCCCTCTTCAATGGAATCAACGGTAAGTAATTCCATGGTTGCACTAGGTTTTTGATAATATGGCCGTACCTCTCTTGAAATTTCATTAAAGCGTCGTCTTTTTCGTGATGGTGGTCTTAATTCATCATTATCGTAATGATCTTCAAGACGTAATGGTCTTGATGACGATGAAGCTCCAATATTATTCAAATCTTCATCGTCAGCGGTAGAAAATTGATATATTATACCAACGGTGTCATGCATGGTGTCTTTTCCAGACGTAGTATCGACGAAGCGATCAAAATTGTCAAACGCTAGATGAGTGCTTTGTCCATGAACTGCATTGACACCAGATGGTATGACTTTATTTTGTTCGACCGCTGTGTAAGTCATTTCAGTCTCTAACTCTTCAGCCAAGTTATACCCAATTGTGTGACCATATCTGTTGAGTATCGTGAGAACTTGTCGTGAATTAGTCAGAGACTTCAAAGCCAATCCAAGATTTAGATTTTTATCAGGCTTAACTCGACCCTTTGTTATCACGTAAATTATGTCACTACATAGTGACTTAATTTTAACAGTGGTCTGGTTTGAATCATCAGAAGAAATATGTGGTCCTCCGATTAAATGGCGCATAAACTCATATAGTTGCTCTGGAATCTCGCATTCTCCGTTCATCACATCATCTACTGTTAAACGACTTGGCAGCTTTCGGCTGGGCATACTTTTAACACAGTGTCTCAAATCATACGCCACTTCTTGAAACCTAGTGTCCTCTTTTTCTTCTAGTTTTACAGCTTCACTTGCCAGTGTTGATATGTCCATATCATTAGGATAAATAATCTTTTTGTTATGAGGTCCAGTAGATGTCCCAATTGTGAGACAGTCACCAAAAAAATTTGATATTTTTGTTTCAAGATATTCCCTCCGATAAAGCGAAAAATCTTCAGTGCGATCCTTGCCCGCTGCAAACTCCAACAACAAAGCTTTATACCGGGATAATAGTTGCGTGACGTACATTACTTTATGGTTGTTGATGATCTCTTGCTCTATAAATTTTGCAAGACAGTTGAACGCTAACTTGTGTATCTCTCGGTCTTCATGCCAATTGGAATAAGCGTGTTCTTCAGTTTGGCGTTTCATTCGTACTTGATATGCTGAGAAACAAGTTGGATGATACGCGACAATTTGATTCTCAAGTTTATTAAGTACCTCAGAATCATCCAATGTTGACGCAATTTTTTTAAGCTGGGTAACAGTTGCTTCGGATTTCGGAAATATTACGTTAACCCTTCGCTGACCAAGTTTCTTTTGTGTACAATTGCAAAATAAGCAAGCCACTTGTTTATTCGTTGTGGTACACGATGGCCGCGATGAGGAAGCTTCAGCAGATGCGGCATCAACACCGGGCTCCAAGCGTGATGAGGCCCCACCTAATATTACTGAATCACTCAGTGCTGTTTGGTCAGGTGTCATTGATGGGCAATCAAAATCTACCCCGCTTGACGATACATCACACGGTACCTGAAACAAATATTTTGTTGCACAAATTTAAACAATTACTTTAATTTTTACCACGGAAAATGAATAACAATTTATTAAAATGGTTTTAATACCTTTGGTAAATCCACAGTACGATTTGGAATGTTCATTCCGGTGAGATGAGCGTCAATTGTAGACATACTTGGTTCCCCCTTAAAAAGAGATACTTTCGATTAAAGAGAAAAAAAAACGTATTGAAAAAAAATAAAAATAATACGGAGTATTTCGATGAATTAACATTCCTCAATACGTACAGAGTGTGGTGACGAGCTAGATGACATTTGTTGCTCCGGATTGACTGAGAGTGTCGGTACCTGGAAATATTACATCACATCAGTAAGTTTTGAATATTTGACAAGTGGTTTCGCAACGTGGTCGGCGATAGTATGAGCAATTTGCTTATTTAAATAGGAAACTAAATTTTTTATACTCACATTTTGCTTCTTGCAAAATTGTGCGTATTCATCATTATATTTCTTGCTTAGAACAGTTACTGTTTTGTAGCAAGTAGAATGATAACCAACATTATCAATCAATTCCAAGCATAACTTAACTTCACCATGCACAAATTTTTTTTTACTCCGAAACAGTAACTTTAAATAACAATTCTTAAAGGATTCATTATTAAAGTCAATAATAGAATTCTTTAAACCACATAAAAAACACTTCTTCATTTTCAACTACACGTTCAAGACCGATATTTTAAAGAGACCGTAAACGCAAGAGCAAGTTTGTTTACAAAACAAAACGCTTCTCTGTCATCTCAACGCTCGCGTTTTTTTTTTACTAAAATCTAGGACACCATAACAACAGTAACTTTACATCTAAAATCTAGGCAACCATGGATGCAATCAACTTTTTGATAAAGCAACCTAATACGGTTGGATTGTGAATTAAATAAGCTTTCATTTGATATAAAATTTGATTAAATAACTGATGAGGGTATATTAATAACACTTACTCACCTGCCGTGTGCTTGTTAGAACTCTCCGCTCCGCTCCGCGCGTAGCCTAGTAGCTCTTGTTGCAAATATCTCAAATAATATGAGATATTTCAAAAAATGTATAAGAACATTTTTTGTAGATATTTGTCTGTTCTACAACTTTGATTTCTACAAAAATTTCGAAATTCATCGTATTTGTGGAGAAAAACGAATTTGTTTATAAATTGTTAATAAAAAACATACTTAGGGATAGCGGAAAATAACGGAATTTGGATATGTTGTTCAGTATATTTTTCTGAACACAATGACGTAATAAAACCTTGTGTTGCAATTTTTTCTAGGTCTAATCGTATATTGACTGGACTAAAACTTTACATCTAAAATCTAGGCAACCATGGATGCAATCAACTTTTTGATAAAGCAACCTAATACGGTTGGATTGTGAATTAAATAAGCTTTCATTTGATATAAAATTTGATTAAATAACTGATGAGGGTATATTAATAACACTTACTCACCTGTTTATACCTGGCAACCCCACAGCTGCGCAGAGGGGAAAGTAGGCAACCTTTATTTTTCCAATTCCTTCGGGTATATTCTCTCAACTAATGCACAATTTTTATAAATAACAAATCAAGAAAGTTGATCGACTAAATTTAATGAAACATTTAATTATTTAACATTATAGGGACCCGATTTAGCTCGGCAACCTATTTGCGATGTATCAATGTATATGTTATCTAGCATATATTTTGTATCATTCATAAATAACAAATGAGGGTATAAATTTCTTATACCGGATCTCGGACTATTAATAGTCTGCAAGGGGAGAACCTCTGAGTATATAGATAAGATATTAGTTGATATTAAGCATTCGTTGCAAAGTTATGAACAAAAAAGGATTTCAGCGTTCCATATATACCCGTGCGGTAACGTTCAATCTCGAAATGGTGTGTGGCAGCGCGGAAGGGCGTCTGATTGCTAATACTCTGGCCCGGGTTCGTTTCCCGGTGCTTCCTTTTACTTTTTTTTTTTACAATATATATAATAATTATGTAATTATTTTGAGAACGAAAGAGCATGTAAAAAATAATTAAAGGAGGGGTGTCAATAAGGCCGTTTTTTGGACCACGTCAGAATCGCTCCAAACTGTTGTATTTTCTTCCTACCGATGTAGCTCACAACCTCCTAGAACCGTTTGCTGTCCGAGCAATTAGAGCCTGAGAACGGGCAACTTGAAATCTCAAAAATCAATGGAATTTTTCACATGGTGGTAGTGCCGGTCTCATTTCAGCATGTCATTGTTGGGAGGGAGGGAGGAAGGGAGGGTGGGAGGTAGAGGGGGAAGGAAGGGAGGGGGCGGAAGAGGGAGGGGAGAGGGGGGAGAGAGAGAGGAAGGGAGGGAGGGAGAGAGAGGGAGGGATCGCTCCAAACTGTGGTATTTTCTTCTTACCGATGTAGCTCACAACCTCCTAGAACCGTTTGCTGTCCGAGCAATTAGAGTCTGAGAACGGGCAACTTGAAATCTCAAAAATCAATGGAGTTTTTCACATGGTGGTAGTGCCGGTCTCATTTCAGCATGTCATTGTTGAGCTTCCATCACCATATTTTCTCAAAAACTACTAGAGTATTTGCTGCTTTAAATACGAAAGGGAGCTCATCAGACCTTTATGCATTCAAGATAGAATCAAGCCTGGTATTTTGAACGGATTGCCATATCCATGACACTCGTGCGGGTGATCGCACTCGCCTTCGGCTCGTGCGTCCACTCCGCATTCGTATCCAATTCTCAACTTCCCGCACTTGTAGTATCGTCCAATTCATCGCAAGGGATGCTATTGCATGATTGTTCAGTAATATGGCAATCCGTTCAAAATACCAGGCTTGATTCTATCTTGAATGCATGAAGGTCTGATGAGCTCCCTTTCGTATTTAAAGCAGCAAATACTCTAGTAGTTTTTGAGAAAATATGGTGATGGAAGCTCAACAATGACATGCTGAAATGAGACCGGCACTACCACCATGTGAAAAATTCCATTGATTTTTGAGATTTCAAGTTGCCCGTTCTCAGGCTCTAATTGCTCGGACAGCAAACGGTTCTAGGAGGTTGTGAGCTACATCGGTAGGAAGAAAATACCACAGTTTGGAGCGATTCTGACGTGGTCCAAAAAACGGCCTTATTGACACCCCTCCTTTGGAAGGGTGTGTGTAATCAAATGATATGAATGTAATGATTTTGTACATAACGTTAAGAGTTTAATAAGGGAGGTGAGGAGAAGGATAATAATTAGTAACTAATTTTCCCTTACACAAATATATTTAGTCATACGGTGTGATTAGTGGAGAATAGTATTTTCTTACACCTTATAACAAATAAATGTTACTTTCAACTTTCACAATTAATTAAACAAATTATTGACGGGTCATTTTGATTCTCTTTCTCATCCTCTTTGAAATCGTCTTGTGCCCAAAACGCGCGCGTTTCTGTATTATGTCGTGTTCGAATGTTGTATAAAAAAATCAAGCAATTTTGACTATAAATTAAATTATTTTTTACATGCTCCTTTGTTCTGAAAATAATTAAATAATTATTTATAATAAAAAAAACTAAAAAAAAAATAAAAGAAAGCACCAGGGAACGAACCCGGGCCAGCGTCTTAGCAGGCAGACGCCCTACCGCGCTGCCACGCACCACTTCAAGATTGAGTGTTACCGCACGGGTATATATGGAACGCTGAAATCCTATTTTGTTAATAACTTTGCAACGAATGCTTAGTATCAACTAATATCATATCTATATACTCAGAGGTTCTCCCCTTGCAGACTATTAAAGTATCGTGCACATTTGTGCTTTTCGACGTGAACCTTCTTTTTCAGATCGCCGGGCCACGCCGAGAAAGCAATCTAGCAGCCTCGACGCATCAGACTCAGAGCGAGAAGGAGGGAATGATATTCTCTCTCTCGCTCGCTCGCACGGCGCGCCAAACTTAGCCGAGCGCGCATCGTCACGGAGACAGTGCATCTCTGTGTGCGTACGCTGCTGACATGTTACCGACATGTCAAGAATCGTGCAGCGCCTCACGCCTGCAAACCAATGAACTATAAGGCGTGGATTGGCGTGGAAAGTGACATGTTGACAAGCCTATTTTGTTGTGCGTGCTATTTCCTTATTATTCGCTCTGTACTTGTGCTCTAACGTTTGACGTATTCGTGAAAGTCGTAAAATTGACCGAAAAGTAAGATTTGCTTGCGGAAGGAACGTTTTCACCTTTTTTCGATAGTCGTAAAACGGCTGTTTTCCCGTATGTTTAGGCTTCGTTTTATGGCTGTTTGTTTATTGTCGAGGGAAAAGGATAGTTTTCGGTCAATTTCGGAAGTGTTGTGAAACGATCTAGAGTGATGTTTTATTGAAATGTCTTTTTATTTGAAAATGGCACGCACAACAAAATTGGGTGTTTTCCTCGCCTCGATAGTAAGAATTCAATATGGCCGCGGTGACCATCCAGGAGCCTTAAGGTTGGTTTATAATAGCCTTAACCATTAACTTAGGCTGGTGCCGTAGAGGCCGTTACCGTAATCTGTAAAGGGGCGGTTTATAATAGTCAGTACGCCGCTGTTACGGTCGCAGTCACAACGTAAAACGCATAACCTGTAAAATTCATATTTTTTTATATAAATAAATTTAAATTGAAACAATGTATTTGTCGAACACATGAGAAACGATGGATTTATCTGAAATTATTGTGTGTGGAATGTTTTTATCAATTCTGGGGCTAGCATACACTGCATATGAAGACGCACCGTTGATGAAAAGAATAAGGAGAAAACACCATTGGAGTGTACGTCCAATTAATCAAAAAAGGAAGGACACAGGACATTTTCATAATTTATTTAAAGACATGGCGACAGTAGATAATGAACAATTTATTAAATATACAAGAATGTCGCAGATCAATTTCTACAAATTGTTAGGACTTATACAACACAAATTAGTAAAGTGGAGCAGACGTGAGCCTATAAGTCCGGAACATAGGCTAGTTATTATGTCAAATTTTCATTAATGGCCATTCTTTCTGATCCGATGCTCCTGATCCTGATCGTATTAATTTGCATCGTTCTTTTGAAAATCGATTCCGCAAGGCAATCCAGCGGTCTCTACATTCAGAACCTAAATAACATTTATAATTATTTAATACTGTATTCCATCAAGTATATCTGTATTTATGTAATTTTATATGAGACATATATTCAGCGTACTTCAACTAATTGAAAATGACAAAAAAATATGTTGAAAAGGCTCAATTAATTAAAATTTAAAAAGATAAGGAGCTATAATGTATATTATTAAGAAAAAACAATAACAAACGTGGGCTCTCTAGCTTATCTTTTTAAATTTTAATTGAAAATGTTATAAATGTGATTGAAAACCAGTCATTTATCAGAATTCAAACTTTCTATATCTTCTCCAACAAAATAACCTAACTTTTTATTTGCGTATACAAAACAAACAGAAATTTAGGAAAAACTTTGATGTTAGTATTTCTATGATAATTAATATTTATCAAATATATTGTAATATACTCACTTGATGCATTCAATTTGTTACTAATAAATTGCCAAGAGTTTTCTACGACATTTCTGTTCTTATAATCTTTTTTTTTCTTATATAAATGCCGAAATTGTTCGACCCAGAAAATTAAATCCACGTCATTTATTTGTACATTCATCACTATATCACGTATGTCAAAAGGTTATGTGTGATTCCTTTTTTTTGACTCCCTTGATGGATTTCACTCAATTTCACTTATTTTCCGTTGCTTTCACTGGCTGTAGGCCGGTAAAGATAAAGTTGAGTCAATTTTTCGGTTACGGCCAAAAATAACAGATTATTGCCAACTATTATAAACGGTAGTATGGGTTTCCTATCTTCCAACTTTTACGCCACCAGCTTAAGTTAACGGTTACGGCTATTATAAACCAACCTTTACTCCCGGTCTTATTTCCAACTCCGACAGTCTTACGCCTCCATTGTAGACGGCCTTTTAATTTTGGCTACGATTATAACCGGTGACCGTCCTTAAGGATATGTACTAATTTTTGTAAAATTCGAAACCCAAGTTTAGACAATATACAAAATTCGAATTTTTTCGGAAAACATTGGGAGGGTGTAGCTCAGAGGGGGTGCGTTTCCAGACATATGTTCATATAACATTTTTTTCTTGTTTTTATGTAAAGAATTTATTCCCCAAATTTGTTGGTGTATTTCTGAACCTGTATATATGTATTAAAGATATTTGAGTTCTTTGCATTTGTATCTATGTTATTTATGATCTATGCTATAACAAGTTAGAGATATTTTGTTAGAAATATCAACAAGTAACGGCGTAAAAAATCATAAAATATAATAAAAATCAAAATATAATATAAAAACTCTGATTTAAAAGTAATTGAACCATTCTATTCTGGAAATTTTACTTGATTATCACATTCAGCGATATTCTTATTCTAATGGCATATGTACCCTTACAGAAAAACACTATAGGAACTACTGGGAACCACTATTGAAAATCACTACTCGTAACACCAGTAGTAAATTCGTGGATTATTGAAGATCACTATTGGGAATTACAGTAATCCCACTATTGAGGATTACTGGAATCCACTATTCGGGATTATTGAGATTCAACTAGTCAGGATTACTGGGATCCCACTATTCGTGATTACTGCCCAGTCAGAAATCATTAGTTGAAAAAACGTTTTTAAGTTGCTTATTAGACGTCTATATTTTTAAAAACATTTTACAATATTATTTTTAACGTTTTCAAAAATGTATATATATATATATATATATACATAATATACAATATATCAAGCGCCGGGTCCGAAGACCCGCGGATGTCGCGATTTTGCTTCGCCGGAGGCCGTGCTTATATTTGCTCTCAACTGAAACTTACTTACGAGTTAATCTCACCACTATGCGCCGCCTATCGGTGTCATTGCGAACTAGCATGGAAAGATGCGGTACCGTGCATCTTTCTTAAAATATCTCAGGAAATTCTTAACGAAAGAGAGTTTTATTATAGTGTTTTGAAAACGTCTCGACAAGGGCTACAAGAATCTGCAAAAAAACTATTTTTTATTTAACCCCCTATGGTGTTTTATTTAAAAAATTTAAGGTGTTCTTGATCATAATTTTTTATATAAAAGCCCCTATTTTTATTGTATATTCTTATAGTCCTTGCCACGTTTTTAAAACACTATAATAGTTATTTTTTGTTAACAATTTA
Organism: Harpagoxenus sublaevis; assembly: GCA_030770355.1. Classification (NCBI taxonomy): domain Eukaryota; kingdom Metazoa; phylum Arthropoda; class Insecta; order Hymenoptera; family Formicidae; genus Harpagoxenus; species Harpagoxenus sublaevis. The sequence goes on along the minus strand of JASTWR010000557.1, from coordinate 64,490 downwards.
CTGAGATATTTCAAATTTTGTTATAATATTTTTAATATAAAATATGAAATATCTTGTAAAGTATTCACTTTTCGATGACTTTACCTTAATACTTTTATACATAGAATAATCAAAGAAATCGAATAATCTAATAACAATATTAATTTTTACATTTGTAATTTTTCAAAATTAAGTTTGTCTACGGAGATCAAGTCAAACAGGGTATTTTCTATCTGATTACCTCACAATTTTAATATATTATATATTTGTGTTACAATTTATTTACTACTATAATATACATGTTTTTTATTTGCAAAAATAATGTTAATAAAAAATGTTGAAAAAAAATTTTTTTTAAATAAATAATTTTTTTAAATTGTTACAATAATGCACAAAAATAGTTATAGCACTGATAAAAATCAAAACAATACATATAGTAATGGTTATAGCACTGATAAAAATCAAAACAATACATATAGTAATCAAACGCGTATACATTGTGTTGATGTAGTCTATTGTATTTTGCTTGAGAGAAGGAGTCGAGGGAAAACTCAGTAAAGACGCGGGATTAGTTATGCTGACAAAGAGAATAGGATTTATTAATTACACATCCAACTCGTGGCTTGGTATGTGAGCGACTGCCCGGCGCACGGCACGCATGCCGGTAAACGGAAGCTTCGTGTGTGGCGCGCATGTGCACAAAACGAGAAAGAAATATATGTCTGACTTACTCTGACACTTCCGCCGTCTAAATATTTTTCTCATCCTTACATTCACACAGTCCAATGCTCTCGTTATGACATAAGAAACGGTTTCGCGGCAACGCCTTTGTAAAAATATCCGCGCGTTGAGTTTCTGAAGTCGTGTAAACGACGCGCAATATTTCTGCCTCTGATATTTCGCGCAGCTGGTGGTATCGGACGTCAATGTGTTTAGTTCTCTTATGGAACTCGCGATTTTTAGCCAGGCGAATTGTGCTCTGGTTGTCAACAAACAATATCGTCGCTTGTTCGCATTGATGTCCGATGCCGGCCAACAATCTTCTGAGCCATACAGCCTCCTTCGCCGCAGCTGACGCGGCGACATATTCCGCTTCCGTTGTGCTCAGAATCACCAACTTTTGTCTCTGAGAGGCCCATGTCACTGGGCCGTTCGCCAAACTGAACAAGTAGCCCGTAGTCGAGCGTCTTGTTTCGAGGTCGCTCGCATAATCCGCGTCCGAGTACCCAATCAGCTGTGGCTCGCTTCCGCCGCTTCGATACATTATTCCTACGTCTTTGGTTCCGACTAGAAACGCGAATATACGTTTAACCGCACGCCAGTGATTCTCGCTCGGTTTGTTTAAGAATTTACTCGCGGTGTTTACAGCGAATGCTATATCCGGTCTCGACACAGTTGCGAGAAACATAAGCGATCCCACTGCCTCGCGGTATGGCGCATTGCACGGTTTTTCCTCTTCTGACTCTACAGGCTGCAGTGCGACGCTTGGATCCGCAGGGACCGACAACGCTTTAGCCTGATTCATTCGAAAACGCTCAAGAATTTTTCGCGTGTACGCGCCTTGATGTAAAAACATCGTTTTCTTGGTACGATCGCGAATTATTTGCAGCCCGGCAAAATTATTACAACTACCAATCGTAATCTCGAACTCGATTTTCAAATTTTTTAGCACTCCGTCTAACGCGGCTTGCGACTTGCGTGCTACAAGTCCATCATCCACGAACAACGCAAGATATATCACACAACCCTTAAAGTTACTATAGAAAATGCACTTGTCTGAATCGGTTTGAACAAACTTGTACCGTTGCAGAAAATCACAGAATTTGTGATTCCAGCATCGGGGCGCCTGTTTCAGGCCGTACAGTGACTTTCTCAATCGACACACAAATTCACTCGTATTTTATCCGACTTTCAAACCCACCGGTATCTTCATGTGAATATCTTCCTTGAGGTCGCCATATAGAAACGCGGTGCGCACATCAAATTGCACAGGGTGCTTTCCAATTGTTTAACACATCCTAACACAAACATACACAGGAAGGCACAAAGTGTAGCGATGTGCACGACTCAATTGGAACAAAATGTGTACTAATGTGTACGCTGTGCACGGTTTTGGGTAGGGTTATTCATTATTGTGATACAAGATAATTCGAATTACTTATTACTTCAATGATACTCTTGATATTTTCGTTGATTTGTAGTTTTTTCGTCTTTTTGAATAAAAAAAAGAAAAATAAATGCGCGGCCACTCATTTATAGCCGCCGTGGCTATAGTAACTATTTCATTGTCACTAGAGAACACAAGCTTACACAGCCGACTAGTAGCTCTCGGGCGAGTACGGATGTGTAGCGTTGTGTCGACGATTACGGCAATTGGAACACAACTTGAGTCGCCGTGTGCACGAAAGTGTCTAGGGATATTGCAATTGGAAAGCACCCACCATCTCGAGATCTTCTTGAGTCACTATTGCCAACAACACTCGCACCGAGTCGTAGCGAACGACGGGCGAGAAAGTTTCCGTATAGTCCACGCCCTTTTCCTGAAGAAATCCTCTTGCACACAGCCTTGCCTTGTATCGGCGCACGCTTCCATCCGAACCTTGACTGACTTTGAACACCCATTTGGAGTCAATTATCCTTTTCGCTTGATCTCTCGGTACAATTTCCCAAGTACAATTTATCTCGTGTGCCTTTAGCTCTTCTCTGATAGCTTTGAGCCACTGATTAGCATCAGGCCAACCTACCGCCTCCTCGTAATTTTGCGGCGCGTTGTACTCGGCAAAATCGGCCTGATCGCAGTCGACCAACCATCTCGGTCTCTGGAGCAGCGCTCGATCTCTCAACACACGACCTTGGTTAGCAGGCACTACAGGTGGATCTTCGTTGCGTTGAACAGGCTCTGCATTCTCGACCGGCGGTGTCTCGCCATCACCGACCGGTGGTTCAGCCTCGGCATCCCTGTTGTTGGCTTCCTGCTCCGCGTTACCGTCTTGTGGTTCTCCTTCTTCTTCTCTCGGCTCGGCCAGTTGCTCTTCTTCTTCTCTTCTCCCCATCCACTCTTCTTCGTCGCTTGCGTCACTCGAGCACGCGTCTCCACTGGCACTCTCGCGAAAGATCACATTTCTTGACACTGTTATTTTCTTCGTATCCGGATGATATAGCCGGTAGTTTGACGAGTCCCCGTCATATCCCACGAGGATTACCTTCTTCGCTCTGGCATCAAACTTTCGGGTGAACTGCTTCGGCACGTGTTCGTAGCCTTCCTCGCCGAACGCTCGCACGTGACCAAGATCTGGTTTTTTCCCGGTCCAAATCTCATACGGCGTCTTACCGTCGTCCTCTCCAGTTACCGAAACTCGATTAAGCAAATACATTGCGGTATTAATTGCTTCCGCCCAGAACGAAATCCCGAGTTGTTTCGCGTGTAACATTGTACGCGCGCACTCCACTACCGTCCGATTGTCCCGCTCGGCTCTCCCATTCTGCTCGGGAGTATACGGAGCCGTCGTCTCGTGCTTTATCCCGCGCGACTGCATGTAGTTACGCATTGTTTCGTTGCAGTATTCGAGTCCATTGTCGGTTTTCAGAACTTTCATCACGCGACTGAATTTGTTCGCCAACGCGCGCTCGACGATCCTGAAGCTCTCGAAAACATCCGACTTGTGTTTCACAAAGAACACCTGTCTAAAGCCCGAGGCATCGTCCTTGTATAGCACGAAGAATCTCGCGCCGCTGGTCGATTCCTGCGACATAGGCCCGCACACATCGCTGTGGATGTACTCGCCCGGTTCCCAACTCACACGATCAACAACTTTCTTAAACGGTAGTCTGTGGGTTTTCCCCAGTCTGCACGCGTCACAGAAGAAGTCTCGTTTGTCTTTCACCTTCACTCCGTTTACCACGCCGCTCGACACTAGCACGGACAACGCACGTTTGTTCAAATTCCCGAGGCGCTCGTGCCAGCCCTTCAAACTCAGTGTTGACACGTTAACCTTGTCCGCACTTTGTTGAACTCTGACTCGAAACAGCAACCTGCAAATTCCGTTCGACTGCTTGACTCCAGTCGTGAGAATCTCGTTGCCGCGTATTATCAGCGCATCATACTCTCGAAATACGACTGAGTACCCGCGCACTGTGCACATCCCCACAGAGAACAGATTTTTCCTGACACTCGGGACATACAACACGTGTTCAATTCGAGCTTCGCTCCACACGCCGTCTATCAGTCTGTCCACGATCACCGTTCGTTCACCGGTCACAGCACACTCTCCGTTATCGCCAAGCAATATTGTGTCGCCATCTCTCTTCGGACGGAACTCCGCGAACCAATCTCTTCGGAACGTGATGTGTTTCGAACACCCACTGTCGATATACCAGATGTTGCCTTGTTCGACTGCAAGTACCGCGCGTCGTTGCGCGCCGTCTGGCCTCCTGTACCGTCCGTGTTCGGCTTGTCCGCTTTTATCGCACGCACTCGAGCTCACCGCAACGAAAGCAACTTTTTGACCGTCACCGTCGCGATCACCTTTCTTTTGTTTACGTTCGGGGCACTCACGCGCAAAATGTTCTTTTGTTTGGCAAATGAAGCACTCGATGTCTTTCTTTTCTTTCTTCTTCTTTTTCTTCTTAGTTTTTGAGTCCTTACCACTCGATGATTTCGTGACCGTCACCGCAGCAAAAGCCGTTACTTCTCCCGGGTCGGCACTTAATCGGCTTTCCTCTCGAAGCAGACGTTCCTGTAGATTCTCGATTGTTTGCCTCGCTGGCTCAACACTGTCCCATGCAGTCTGAAAAGCTGAGAACTTCGCCGTCAAGCTCGCCAATATCTTTGCCATGATAGTCACGTCCGACAAATTCTCTCCAAGATCCATGAGCTGCGTCGCCATGTTCTGTACCCTCGCCACGTGCTGTACGACCGTGTCTGTCGGGCCCATGCGATACTCGTGGAATCTTTGTGTCAACATCAGCCTGTTCGACGCCGATTTCTGTGCGTGAATCGTCCTCAGTTTGTCCCACATCTCCTTTGCAGTGACACAGGTCAGAAGAGGCTCGAGCTGGGAATGTTCCATCGACGACGAGATGAAAAACATGGCCTTCGCGTTTTCTTTGACCCACGCTTTTCCTTCCGCCGACGCTCGGTTACGCGGCTCTACTCGATCCCCGTTCACGACGTCCAGTATGTCGTTTGCTACGAAGATCTGCGTAACTTGGAACTTCCAGCCAAGAAAGTTCGTTCCGTCCAACTTCTGGACATGCCTCGCTGATAATTCACTCGACATTTTTCACGATTCGCGTTCCTTAGCTCGTTCACGAATTCCGCGGGAAAAACTGTCTTGCACACACAATGGCCGCCTCCTCGCAACCACGCGACGCGTATAACCGGTTCTCGCCTCCGCTCAACCTTTCTCTCGATCTCCGAAATACTACGCCACTGGGCCCATAACCTGTTGATGTAGTCTATTGTATTTTGCTTGAGAGAAGGAGTCGAGGGAAAACTCAGTAAAGACACGGGATTAGTTATGCTGACAAAGAGAATAGGATTTATTAATTACACATCCAACTCGTGGCTTGGTATGTGAGCGACTGCCCGGCGCACGGCACGCATGCCGGTAAACGGAAGCTTCGTGTGTGGCGCGCATGTGCACAAAACGAGAAAGAAATATGTGGTCTGACTTACTCTAACACATTGCATAATTCATTCCTTTGACTAATATTAACCAGATATCACAGTTTTTTTGTAAATATCTTGAAAATTATAAATTTTAAGAAAAAATGACAAAGTACGTTTTGTATAGATCTCGATCAGATCTACAATTTTGATCTGTTGAGTTTTTTTCGATATTCCTCATAGTTTTTGAGAAAAACTCATTTGTTTATATTTTTACGTGTATTTTGTTTTAAAAAACAGAACAGCAAAGGCAATTTTGGTGGATTTTGGATGTTATTTAGCAGATATATTTTTCTGAAAATTTTAAGCCTAAAACGTGCGTGGTGCAATTTTTTCCGGGTTGACCTCTTTTTTTCCGTATATCGCTTGTACTATAAATTAATGTGAAATAAACGATAAGTAAATGTCTTTTCAAATTATTGTAAAAAAATAATTAATGTAAAATAAATATTAAATTATTATTAAATATATGTTAAATAAATATTTTTTCAAATCATTATTGCAAATAAATTATTAATACAACATAAATATTAAATAAATATTTTTTCAAATTATTATAGCAAATAAATTATTACTAATGTAAAACAAATTTAATAAACGTTAAATGAATATTTTCTCTAAATCATTATTTTAAATAAATAAGCAATGTAAAGGAAATATTTAATAAATATTATTGCATAATTATCTCAAAAGCTAGTGTAAGAAGAGCAAAATACATCTCTCATTCTTATAAATTGATTAAAATTCGTAATAGCACAATTATTATGACTTTTCAGCCAAGTAGAGAACTACTGTCTCGTCAATAGTGCGGAATAAGAATACTGGTCTCAGTAGTCTTCACTATTCGGAATGTACTTCGTAATAGTGGTGTAAAAGTAGTATACACTCTTTATCAGTAGTAGATGTGTGGAGTCCACTATTCGACATTAGCGGCGTAAGTAGTGAACACTACTGAACGCGATTATCACTACTGACGGGAGTAGTGCACACTATTCAGCACTATTGAATCCAATAGTAACACTACTTACTACAAATAGTGACACTATTGATCACCAGTAGTGATTACTCAGGCCCAATAGTATTTTTCCGTAAGGGTATAGATGGAGATGTTACATATTCTACCTTTTATTTGCTTTTTCATACTATATATATACATATAATCACATTTATATGGCAAATATGTAGTAAGAAATTCTAGTTTTCAAAAGGAATAGTTATTTCAAAATAGTAGCGATCCAGAATAGAAATGGTAGAATATAAATGTTTCATTATTATATCTACTATTATAATCATTTTAGGATATCAAATATTTATATCGAGCTTGTAAGTTTGCCGAGTGGTGTTTTCACTATGGGTCACATCAAAGTCGATTTCCTGATAGACCTTTTTCTTTATTTGAAGGTAAATCTATTACTATACATTTAAAAAAATATTGGAAAATATATTATCTCAAGAATGTTTTGCACAGTGTTGTATATGTTTATTATTTGTGTTTTCAGGTCTTGCTGGTATTATTTATTTTTTATTAGATATACAACAACCACATTTAACTAAATTTCCAACGTATGATATCTAAATAAAGATATATTATTTAAAAAGTGATAATTTTTACAATATTTTTAATGAATCTTGAAACTTAAGGATGTTCTGGAGGTACCGGGTTCAACCAAAAGTCACGGAAATATTAAAAGCACCGATATTAATTCTCGAATCCAGAGATCCAAAGACAAAAAATCATGCATATACAGTCTAACCTCGCTAACTCGAACCTCAAGGGAATAGAAAATAATATTTGAGTTATCGAGTATTTCGAGGTACTTATCAAGATTTTGAGTTATAGAGCTGGTGTGAAAAAGGTCGGCTTATATAAATTTTGAAATAATAAATTAAAGTCAGCAATAGTGAAAAGTCATATTGGAGAAGTAATTAATATTAGATAAACATGTCAAAACAAACAAACTAATCAAGGACATATACATACAAACTCAAATCCTTATTATTTTGTCATATCGCGTTTAAGATTTTGTCAGTTGTTTCAGCGAACGGACAGAGAAAGAAGAAACAAAGAGAAAGAAGCTGATGCACAAAATCTTTTTACTTTGAGTTATAGAAGTTTAATTGATCAAAATTCGAGATACATCAAAGGTTAATTTATAATATTAACCTTTATATATCAAAATGATTCGAGTTATAGAAATATAGAGGTAAACTAAAAGGTAATTGGTATGCTGGAAAAATACTTCCGAGTTAATCTCCTCTTTTTCTTCGACTTACAGATCTTTTCTTCGAGTTACAGAGGTTCTTTTCGACTTATACAGGTTTTTTCAAGGGAATAAAAAAAATTCGAATTATAAAAGTTTTCGAGATAACGAGGTTTGAGTTAGCGAGGTTTGACTGTATAAATATAGTTACGGCAAGTCTAATAGAATGTAAAAGATGTAGGTCGGTATTCATATAAGAAAATAGTCGGATTTTATTTTAAGACAGTCTTAAGTAATGTCTTAAGACGTTAATACGGCTCTGTGATTGGTTCGTGACATCTTAAGATTGTACTTAAGACGGTACGTCTTAAATATAAGATCCGACTATGAATACCGGCCGTAGATTTAGTGACTGTAAATAATTAACTGTTACTACTTTTTTCTTGTGTCCACGATGCTAGAAATCGGACCGAGTCCTCGATTCAAGTTCTCCCAGATAGCGGCGGATTTAGATCAATCCGGAAATGCCGAATTGAAAACGATTCCGATTGATTTGGTATTAAAACCGATTCACTCCCAATCGGACATCCGATTAACCGGATTGAAAACGCATTCATTCCGATTTAATTTTACCAAATTTAATGCGCAACCAATCGGATTCAATCGGTCATTTTCAGCAGGGATGACCAGGGTTGGGTTTGATACGCATTCCAGAAGTTTCGTACGTATTATACGTATTATACGTTTTATACGTATAATACGTATGAAACCATGTATGATACCTCTGACACTATAACATAACCTATAACCTTAACCTCATAATATTAATACTGAAACTGTCTATCTCACTTCGCCAAATTTTAAACATAATGTCTATTATCTATATCATTTTAAGATTTTTAAGTACAATTACACCGTACAGGCGTACACTATAGTTCAACCATATAAAACAGAGTAACAGACCTATTAAATATGCAGTCTGTAAATAAAAAACAAAAAAAGAGTAATATTGAAAATGTAAGTATACAGTATATGTTTTTAGTATACAGTAATTTCTGTCACTCGCTGTTCGCTGTAATATATTTTTGCTTTTATCGCGAGGATTTAATTTTAAAGTATGGGCCAATTTGCGGTTATGCCGTAATTTTCTAATCAATTTTCAACATAGTTACATACTGCATGTCACCTTTCAAATTAAACTGTAATTAATCATGAAAGAAAAGTGTATCTATAATATAATTGAAACGTTTTAAATAAAGCATACATATTATTTAATATCTTAAACCAATTAATAAAATCCACAATTTCTATTATATATGAGTCAAATTCAAATTTTAAATTCAAAGATCAAATAAAAATTATGTCATAATTTTTATTTTGTCATATTTCTATTTTACCAATATATTAAATATATTATATGTTTATATGTATATATCTTATGATGTAATTGTAAAAATTAACATCTCTTTTATTGAGATATGTGTTTATAATAGGTTGCTTTTGAAACACATGGACAACGTGGACCTGCACAAAATTTACCAGCTCAGTCGAAGAACGACATTGATATAGCGCTTGCAAAATTCTTTTTTGGTTGCAATATACCATTTAAAGTTGTTGAATCGATACATTTTAAAAACTTAATAGTTGCACTTAATCCTGACTATTACTTACCAGGAAGAAAGTTCCTATCTAATAATTTATTGGATAAAGTTCATAAAGAAATTGTTAATGAACGCAAAGAACATTTGAAAAATAGTGAATGTGTGCTGCTTATTGACGGGTGGAAAAATTCTGCGACAAATAGCAAGCATGTCGTATGCACTGTTCATAATGCAGATTATAACAGGCAATTTTTTATTGAGTCATATGATATAACAGGACGTTCAGAAAATGCAGAACTATTATTAGAAGTTGTTAATCATTCAATTAATTTATCGAAAGACTTCTATAACATAAATATTTTTGCAATAGTATCCGATAATGCGTCACCCATGATTAGCATGGGTAATAAGAGTAATTTATGGTACTCAACTTGCAACAGCCATAGTGGCAATTTATTAGCCAAGTCATTAGTAGATGGAGAATTTGCAAATGAATTTAATGCGCTTTTAAAGGAATTCAAAAATCCTGGTCTGCAGCGTGATATTATAAACAAAGGTGGTAGTAGAATGAATTTAGTCTGCGAAACTAGATGGAGTAGTTATAGAGATTCCTTCAATTGTGCCTTACAAAATTTAAACATAATGAGAAATGTAGCATCAACAGCTTCATACCCTATAAAAGAGAAGGTTCTGGAACTTCTCCAAGATCAAGAGTTTGAATCAAAATTGAAGCAATATATAGAAATATTTAATCCAGTTTGTACGTTAATAAATAGGTGCCAGACGTCAACATGTAATGTTGCCGATGCAACTCAATTATGGTTGACATTAGAAATACCATCAACCGATGAATTCTATGAACATCTGTTAAAAGAACGTTTGAAAAAAGCTGTACGACCAATAGGAATGGCAGCTAACCTCGTACACCCATGTTGATCTTCATGTATTACATATGCCTAAATTAAAAATGCATAATATATATATATATATATATATACAGGTAGGCCGAACTCGGCAGACATGTAAAATACCATTTAATACCATAACAATATGCAAATTTATAATTTGCATACTTAAAAATTGTGAGGATGTAATGTGCAAATTTCTAATTTGTATACTTAAAAACTATGAGAAAGCAATGTGCAAATTTCTACTTGCACACTTAAAAACTATGAGGAAGCAATGTGCAAGTTTCTACTTGCACACTTAAAAACTATGAGGAAGCAATGTGCAAGTTTCTAGTTGCACACTTAAAAACTATGAGGAGTTATTGACAATTTTAACCGTTTTTTTAAAGTAAGGTTTTTGTAAATTTTAATTATGTTTTTATAGAAAACCAGTACTTTTCTGAAAATTTGATTGCTTCAAACTCTTAATAAAATCATAATTCTTTAAAACTCTCAAATCATAATTTAAATCGACTGAACGAAAGAGTGTTTTAAAAACGTCTCAACAAGGGCTACAAGAATATGCAATAATGTGTAAACATAAGTGAGTTGTTAGGATTGTATTGCCAACCTAAGATAAATTTATGAAATTAATTTGCGCCGGCAGTGCGACTGCACTCAGTACACCAAATGCACCGCTGGTGATATTTTGTTGCTCTAATGGATATTGAGACTTGAGATGTAGCCCTTAAAGGTTGAAATTTTAAAATATGATCTAATTTCCACAAATCTTGAGATATCGAGTAATTTCTAATTTTATTATATTTTTCAGTTTTTTCTACCCCTATTTCATATATAATTCTTTAAGATTTGGTTGATTAGTTATATTCTTCAGTCTTTTCTACCCCTATTTCATATATAATTCTTTAAAATTTGATTGATCAGTTCTCGTGTTACATACATTTCAAATGTCGGAGAATTCGTACATACATAGAAGCTTTATAAAACTGAGTCTAATTAACCAAATCTTAAAAAATTATATATGAAATAGGGGTAGAAAAGAATGAAGAATATAATAGAATTTGTTTTACTTTTTAATTATTGTCATTAATAAGTTTTATTTACATAAATATATATGGACTAAAGATTTTATGTTTAGTATTAATTAAATAACTAGCTGGTTACCCGTGCTTCGCCCGGGGGTCGTTTTTCTTCAAAAGACTTATCATTTGTGTTTCAATATCCATATTGTGGACAAATATAAGGACTGTGTCGGGTTAAAGGCGGTTGTTTAACTTTTCCGTTTGAACAGCACATTCCAGGTGCTTAAGTTTTAAACTTTTTGACTTGACAATGACCACATATTGCATCCATTTTCCCAATTATTACTCTCGGAAGAAATTGATATTCGTAATTTGGATCATAACTAAATGCCTCTAATTTCAAATTGGACCGCATAAATGATTTCCTTAATTGAACATGTCGTAACCGGTCTTCTTCTACTCGAGTTTCACGCTATTAATTCATTTTCTGCTTTTCCGATATTTTACTTACCGATCAGCGACTTCATCCCTTGGCTTTTGTCGGGCGTTTTGTCGGGAATTTCGAGATTGTTTCCTCGCATGTAACATAATTCGTTGTCTTCCGCAAATACCACATACTTACAATATTTTTTGTAAAACCTATTGCGAAAGTTCAATTTGAGATTGAAATTAAATTTAAATAAGAAATAGTATTCAACATATACTGTAATCATCCCTTAGTTTTCCCGGGCGTTTTTCCAGGAATTTCGAGATTGCTCGCTTGCGATGTACACAGAACTTCGATATTTCACTTAAAAAATTTCCGGGAAAATCAAGGGATAAAATCGGTAATCAGTAAGTAAAATATCGAGGTTCTGTGTACATCGCGAGCGAGCAATCTCGAAATTTCCGAAAGAAAGCCCTGGAAAACCAAGGGATGAAGACGCTGATCGGTAAGTGAAATATCGAAGTTCCGTAGTAACCTATGTTTTGCGCAAGGATGTAAAGAGTAACTGTGCAAGAGTTGGTTCAGATTGGTCGAATAATTTAGGAATGTGTAAAGAACAAACAGACTTAAAAAACGCCTTTTAGCGATTGAATACCCTTAGCTTTTCCAAATCAGTTGTTACATATAAGTTACTGCTAACTTCAGTCTCATACTTGATTTTTTATGCTATACTCTAAGTCAATATATTTTATCTAACATTTGATATTACAATCTCAACTTTATTATATATATATATATATATATATATATATATTATACATAATAAAGTATATATATATATATATACAGGGTGTTTGAAACAAAAGTACCCAGCCGAAAAATGTGGGTAGATTGAGTCAAACCGAGACGAAAAGTCATGTACCATTTTGCAAGATTTGCAATAGTTAACAAATTATTAATTGATACGTCTGAGCAAATGAGCGCATGAGAAGCGATAGGCCGAACTCGGCAGACATGTAAAATACCATTTAATATCATAAAATGGTATTTTACGTGTCTGCTGAGTTCGGAATACCGCTTCTCATGCGCTCATTTGCTCGGACGTATCAATTAATTCGTACCAAGATTCGTACCAAGACTTATCAAGATTCGCAATAGTTAACGAATTATTAATTGATACGTCTGAGCAAATGAGCGCATGAGAAGAGGTAGGCCGAACTCAGCAGACACGTAAAATACCATTTTATGATATTAAATGGTATTTTACATGTCTGCCGAGTTCGGCCTATCGCTTCTCATGCGCTTATTTGCTCAGACGTATCAATTAATAATTCGTTAACTATTGCGAATCTTGCAAAATGGTACATGACTTTTTGTCTCTGTTTGACTCAATCTACCCACATTTTTCGGCTGGGTACTTTTGTTTCAAACACCCTGTATATATATATATATATATATATATATATATATATATTATACATAATAAAGTTAAGATTGTAATATCAAATGTTAGATAAAATATATTGACTTAGAGTATAGCATAAAAAATCAAGTATGAGACTGAAGTTAGCAGTAACTTATATGTAACAACTGATTTGGAAAAGCAAGGGTATTCAATCGCTAAAAGGAATATTAACTTGTAAGTTGTAACTTGTTACTTATTATTTATCAAACGCAATTGTTAAATTATGTAATTTATAATTGTTTTTTTAGAGGTTGAGAATCGTCGCTTTTCTAACTACTTCAGTGTCATAAATTAAATAGCACTCTGACTGTGTCCATATATGATTATAAAATAATTTAATTACATGATCCTGCTTGTCATCTTTACGCGCAATTTTATTACAAATGTCATCGTCAACATGATCTTGATCAGGACATTCAGGTTCAGGACTATCAGAATCAGGAGTATCGGGACTAGATTTGTCGTAACGGCATTCTTTTCTATTAATATACAATACAACTATTTAAAATCTGGATAATAATCTATATGTATTACTGATAAATTGATAATTGAATAATACTTGCCTGTGGTCTTTTAGGCGATTGATTGCAGTATTCTGCAAATCCTTATTACAAACTTTGCACTGTGCAATTAATTTTCCCTCATAGTTTCTTTTTTGAATAAAACCCCCCTAGCGGAAATATTTCTACAAAATTTAAAAAATAATAAAAGGGTACTACAAAAAACTACAAAATATAATTGCCAGAATCTACTAAAATCTACATGAATTTAAGAAGTGCTACAAAATTCTACATGAAAATGCTAGAATTGGAACACTTTTGTAAATTTTTGTATTTTTTTAGTGGATCTTGATCTATAAATTTTTCGGTGAAACTACGTCAAACTACAACTAATACTGATATTGTTTTCAATGTCGAAAACAGTTTTTAAAAAATTTAATTTGATTTTTGTTGTCTCTATAGGAATTATATTATAATATACTATGACACTGTATGTGTACAGCCGCGTGTCTGCCTGAAAAAACCCGCTCTCTCAGGTGGTCACCCATCTGAGTGTGGTACCACGACAACGTCGCTTTACCTTTTTGATGAATGGACTAGTGGTGATCCTCTGACCCTGATGCTTCCTTCTTGCTTATACTCATATATTACACATCTTTATAGTGTTTCTACAATTGAAAACCTACAATTTAATAAAAAATAATACAAAAATCTACAAATAACAAAAATTTGAGAATCAACAAAATCTTAAAAAATTAAAACATCTCTTTACTTGTAGAATACCACAATTATTTATAAATGACTATAGAAATCTACCACAATTTACATATCATAAAACTATGCAAATTAGAATCTAATCCAGTTTTTAGTTTCTCATAAAATATTACAATTTTGTACGAATAGTAACAAATTCCGATTTGTTTGTACAGCTCAAAAATCTATTACAATTATGGCTAATTAAAATTTGTACTTTTTAGTTAAATGTTACAAGTTTTTACACAAATCTTCCAAAATTCATCTATTATTAATAACTTCTTTATTCGCAGAAGTCAAAATACTTATGTTCTTATTTTCGTGTAGTCTGTTGTAAAGTCCAATAGAAAAATACATAAATGTACAATTTTTTACCTATATAAATTTCTGATTTGTGAATGGTTGTAATTTTGCATACAATACTATATACAAGATCCTACAGTTTTCTATTGGGTCTTACAGCAAACTATACGAAAATAAAAACATAACTATTTTGACTTCTGCGAATAAAAAAGTTATTAAAAATACATCAATTTTGGAAGATTTGTGTAAAAACTTAACATTTAACTAAAAGTACAAATTTTAATTAGCCATAATTGTAAAAAATTTTTGAGCTGTACAAACAAATCGGTATTTGTTACTATTTGTACGAAGTTGTAGTATTTTATGAGAAACTAAAAGCTGAATTGGATTCTAAGTTGCACAGTTGTACGATACGTAAATTGTGGTAGATTTTTATAGTCGTTTATAAATAATAGTGGTATTCTACAAGTAAACAGATGTTTTAATTTATTAAGATTTTGTTTCTTCTTAAATTTTTAAAATTTGTAGATCTTTGTACTATTTTTTATAAAATTGTAGTTTTTTATAAAATACTAGCAATAATTTTTTTATTTGAGAACATTGTAATTTGTGGTACTATTTCTTAGATATTTCTACAAAAAAATAACTATTTCTACAAAAAATTAAATATTTCAACAAAAATGTACAAATTTCTATTTCTAGTCAAATTTTGTAGTTATTCATAGAAATTTTTTCCGCCAGGGCCCCTTCCGTCCAATACGAATGTTTAGGTTTTCCTCCTTTGTTTATTTTTGTATAATATAACAACTCTGCATATTAAATATTAAGTATATTAGTATATTTTGTAATATAACAACTCTGCATATTAAATAATAAATATTAAGTAATTGACAATGAGTGCATTTCGTTTCACGCATCCGTCGCTCTTTCGTCGATAATTCATCGTTCACCACCTACGCGAGGAATTTGGGATACACCAAAGTCATGGTAGGCAAATAAATTGCAGAGAAATAGGTAGTGAATTAAAATATGTTTCGTTTCCGCGATAAAATCTTACTCTCTAATGAATTAGCATGCATAAACTGAAGTAGTATCTCTGTCTTAGCTGGTTTTCTTCTTCTTCTTCTTCTTCTTCTTCTTTTCCTATTCGTATTTGACTCCGATTCTCTGGAAGGCTTGATACGGCCAATAATCTTTATTAATGCCTCAGCTACGATATTGGAAATTATATATACATATATATCAATATAAATTTGTCGTATAATAATTATTCACTATTGAAATAATTAACATGCCCTTGTATTTCTTATACTCTCCTTATACTTTTAGACGATACCTCGGTTCTTAATCTCTCTTCCGCTGACACACAGCTGTCAAACTGACAGCTCTCTCTTTTTCCACGACACGGTTTTTGCCCGTTGTCCACGACGTTACCGACCCAACAGTCATGAAGCACGAATAGCGCTAGAGGCGACGCGTTCAGCTACTATCTGTCCCCGAACGCGACTGACTTCAGGTGGAAGGCATTAATGACCGCGACTGTACACATATGTATGAAACAAAGCGCGTATCATACTTAGACCGGTATTCATAGTCGAATCTTATATTTAAGACCGTCTTAAGTGCAATCTTAAAATGTCATGAACCAATCACAGAACCATATTAGCGCCTTAAGACATTACTTAAGACGGTCTTGAAATAAGATCCGACTATGAATACCGGCCTTAGTATCATACGTAAGATACCTATGTATGATACATAGGGTATGATACGTTCCCAACCCTGGGGATGACCACAGAATTGTACTGTTTCTCCCATTTCAAAGAATTTCACTCGTAGATTCAATATTTTAATGTTGAGTAGCTATAACTTTCACATACTCTACCATGGTGGAAGTATACAAGGTGAAGCCATGCGCATAATGGCGGTATCATGGCCAGAGAACCAATCAGAACTGCCCCCACACTAAAAGGCGGTAATTCGAAATGGGATAATTTCAATAAAATGAAAACACAGTTTTGCTAGATTAAAGCAATTGTATTAATAAATGTTTGCATCAGGAACAAAAAAACACATCTAAAAATAATAAACTTTATAAAATAAACAGAAATGAATAATGTAAAATATGTGAAGTACATTTTTCATCTGCAGATTGCTTTGAGGAACAAAGCAATCAGATGAAAAATGTACTTCACATACTCTTTCTAAAAGTAATTTATATTAAAAATATAGCACTACAATCTTTGTAACGTAATGAGATGTAGTACAGGTTACAATTGTAATTTCATTACATACCACGTGTTTCATCTTACAATCTTTATCCCTCTGGCAAGCCTCCAACCACTTTATTCTTAACTCTGGATTTTTCGGAAATGAGTAAAACTTTACTTTTTTCATAAAAAAGACATTCGTCCGATTTTTACAATTTTTTACAAAGCAGCTCGGCATTTTCAATCGTGTATTTGCGCAATGCACTATTAATCTTTCACTGTCGTTCGCTGTTTAATGCACAACAAGCACAATATCTGTACGTTACCTCATAGAAGTTAGCCGGACAACATCGACTTATGACTTTTTTTTTTACGAATCGATTGTTAGTCGTTTGTTATTGATTGTTAGACTAATTAAAACGTTTGTTGGTTAAATTTTTTACGTAAACACGAAAATAATTATTAGTGTTAATTTAGCCGGTAAGTATTGTGACGTGACATGGTCGCGTCACTCGCCAGGACGTGTGCTCGGCCGAGGGAAAGGCCGGCGGGGGATGGGGTGGCGCCTCGGCATGGATCGGGGAGGGCTACTTTGCGTTAATTGAGTAAGATTTTATAGAAGGAGCGTGGTGAGCATATCAGGGGTGGAAGATCAGCCACCCGTGTAACGACTTCGTGTCGCGACGAGGGAGCAGCGGAGCACCAAGGGGAACCGGATGGGGTGGTTCGCCGAAAGGGCGAGCCATGTCGGGGCCCGCCGTTAGACCACCCAGCAGCCCCGCACGGCGAGCCGAGTCCTCCGAGCCGCCGCAGCCAAGAAAAAATCGAGGGCGCAGCGCCGGGATCTAGACGGAGGGTACGGTGCCGCTGCCATGGGGCGGATAACCGACCCGGAGTGCCGTCGCCGGGGACACGCAATGCACGGTCGGCGGCCGAGGCCTGGCCAGCCTGGCGCGCCTATTTGAGACTCCAGGAGTCACGACCGGAACCGCCAGATAACCAAGGCGAGGAATACCAGTTGAAAGTCCCGCGGAAAGATGGCGGGCGTCCCATGCGACATCGCGAGCGGTGAGCTGCGCGAAGAACGGATCGACGGGAGGAACGGCCGCGGGCGGGCGCGCATGCGCGGGGGCCCGACGTGGTCTCGCCGAGCCGCGGGCGGATTGCCGGGCACTGTCGTGCCAGCTACCGCCGAGTAGAGAGGTCCGAGTCCACCCCAGCCCAGTGAGTCGGACGCAGCGGCGAGCAGCAACCGAGGCGAGCAGATTGCGGCGAAAGATGTAAGATCTCCACCCCGGTATCTCATCGCGTTCAGTGTGCGACCCCGGCCCCAGCCCGTTTCTGTTATCTCGCGGTTACCTCTGCACGTACGTTTGCCTCGTGCGAGTGAATTCCTGTCGCTTCCTGTTCGTTACCTAGGGCCTGGAGGCTTGGTTAAGGGGTCCGGCCGGGGGCGCACACGAGTCTCTAGTTGAGTGGAAGCGGTAAATATGCAGAATAGTGGCTTCCTCACCGATTTTGTTGAACTTAGGCTTAATCGACGCGTTTTTGCGTGAAATGAAAGAATCTGGCAGAAAAAAGTGTCGCTCTGCCAGGCGAAGCGAGATATTAACAGTTAAAGTTGACGACTATCAGGTTATGAGACCTGTCATACCGACGAGATGTAGCGACTATTAACCATGCTGTCCATGCCCCGCGGCCACTTGCGCATGCTCTGTTAGCTCTGTGGCCACATGCGCATGCTTAGTCATCAGTGGCCGCACGCGCATGCAAAAGTGCGCGAATTTAAAACCTATGTACACTTATAATGCATATCGCTTGACTTTCGATGATGAATATGACGCAGTCACATTGTGTACACACACACACACACACACACGCGCGCGCGGGGGTGCAAGGGTGGGCCTTTGGCCCCTCTCCCACACCCCCTCCGCCGATAGCCAGGGTGGACCTCGCTTTACACCTTAGCATAGGTTAGTGACGCGCTTTACAAGTATGCGCTTTGTAAGTTGAAGCACATGCAAAGCACATACTTGTAAGGCGCGCCGCTAATCTATAGGTTAGTGACGCGCTTTATAAGTATGCGCTTTGTAAGTTGAAGCACATACAAAGCACATACTTGTAAAGCGCGTCACTAACCTATGCTAAGTTGTAAAGCGAGGTCCACCCTGCCTACCGGAGGAGAGGGTGCGGGAGGGGGAGCCAAAGGCCCCCCTTGCACCCCCCCCCCAGTGTGTGTGTGTGTGTGTGTGTGTGTGTGTGTGTACACCATGTGGCTGCGACATATTCATCATCGAAAGTCAAGCGATATGCATTATAATGTATATATAGGTTTTCAATTCGCGCACTTTTGCATACGCGTGCGGCTACGGAGCATGCGCATGTGGCCGCAGGGCATGTTCGTACTTCGTGGTCGCTACCAGTTGCTACATCGCGTCGATATGACAGAATTCCTAACCTGATAGTCGTCAACTTTAACTGTTAATATCTCGCTTTGCGGGGCAGAGCGACACTTTTTTCTGTCAGATTTCTTTTATTTCACGCAAAAACGCGTCGATTAAGCCTAAGTTCAACGAAATCGGTGAGGAAGCCACTATTCTGCATATTTACCGTGGAAGCCCTCCTCGAAGAATCGCGGGGCCGACAGTCGAGCGTTGGGCGGGAGGATCTCCGTGCACGGTTGCGTCGGGCGTACCACGATTTCGCGGGTGCGTGTCCGGTGCGCCCGATGGGATGAGACCGCTGCATCGGGGACCTCGGGAGGGCCGCGTGGTGTCGCGGAATAGAGTTTTGCGATTGTGAAGAGCGTTGGGAGGAGTGCTGTGTCCCGCGGGGGAGCGTCCCGTTTGACCACGTTAATATAGACCACGGTCCCGATTGACCACGTTGATATTGACCACGTTTTGCAATTGACCACGTTGCGATTGACCACGTTGCGATTGACCACGGTCCCGATTGACCACGGTTTCGATTGACCACCGTTCCGATTGACCACGGTTCCGATTGACCACCGTCCCGATTGACCACGGTCCCAATTGACCACGGTCCCAATTGACCACCGTCCCGATTGACCACGGTCCCGAATGACCACCGTCCAGATTGACCACAGTCCCGATTGACCACAGTCCCGATTGACCACCGTCCCGATTGACCACGGTCCCGATTGACCACCGTCCCGATTGACCACCGTCTCGATTAACCACCGTCCCGAACTAACCTATATAAGTTAATGACGCGCTTTAAACAATTAAATACTTTTAAAGCGCGTCACTAATCGTCAATCGGGACCGTGGTCAATCGGGACGGTGGTCAATCGGGACGGTGGTCAATCGGGACGGTGGTCAATCGGGACGGTGGTCAATCGGGACCGTGGTCAATCGAGACTGTGGTCAATCGGGACTGTGGTCAATCGGGACCGTGGTCAATCGGGACGGTGGTCAATCGGGACGGTGGTCAATCGGAACCGTGGTCAATTAGGACAGTGGTCAATTGGGACCGTGGTCAATCACAACGTGGTCAATTGTAACGTGGTCAATCGCAACGTGGTCAATTTCAACGTAGTCAATCGGGACCGTGGTCAATATCAACGTGGTCAAACGGGTGCCACTTGTCCCGCGGACGCCGTAAGGCGGGTCGGGGGAGAAATCGCGGTTATTGTGTTACGGATGGTTTGGGAATGTCGCGCGGGTTTTTGCCGCGCATTCGCTGAAGCCGTCACGGATTTGTGTGGGGTCTCGGCCCGCGAACGGACGTCGCGGGCGACCCGGGAATATCGCGTGGATTTCGTGTGTGGTGTGTGGGTGAGTCGCGGGGATCTCGCGTAGTGCGTATGAGTCGCGGAATTCGCCTGTTGCGTCTGTACGCGTCGTGTGCGTGTGTGAGTGTGTCGCGAACCCGTCTTGCTTTCTATACTTTGTCTCTTTTTCTGTTCGTCATTGCTTCTTTCTTTTGGAAATATATTTATCGTTTTATTTTATACGTGTATGTGTTGATTGCGTTGCGCTGCCTTTCCCACCCCTCAGAGTACCAAGTTCGCCCCGCGCCCTGAGTGGACGTGCGTGTCCGGGTGATCGCGTTCGGATCAAGATTACGGAAACGTGGTGCGCGTATTCGCACCTGGCGCCCAAGCTTTAGCGTTACCTCGCGAATATTGTTGAGATTGACTATACCTATCGGGATACCTTGCGAATACCTTGAGATTACTACCTACTTGAATACCTCGCGAATATCGGTGAGATTAACTATCGGAATACCTCGCGGCTATCTTTGAGAGTCTTGGCCGATCGGAATACCTTGCGGATATCTTTGACTTGTCTGATTACCTCGCGGATATCTTTGTTCTACCTATCAACCTAATTGTCGGCGGTTAATTTGCAGCCGCGCCTTCTCGGCGGGCGAGACCGAGGAAAAATCGGGTTGCAATATATAGAATTTTTCACAATTTTCGGTTCAAACCGGGGTCAATCAATGTGGAATCGTTTGTTAGTTTCGAATAAATTAATTAAAACGTTTGTTAGATCACGGTTTCGCTTAAAAAGGCGAAAAACTGTATATCGTTTAGCTGCCGGAGAGTGGGGGTGAGACGTAGAATATGTAGTGGTTTCGGAACGCATTTTTCCGAATTGCCCGATACGTAATAAGAGTTCATCAAAACGAAACGTGCTTAAACTATTTCCCATTTAAATTAAATTAGAATAATCGCCATAACGGTCCAAGTTTAGATCTTAATAGCTTAATATTATTTTTATTGTGTGATACACATATTATCTCCTCCTTTCTTTTAGTTAAATCAATTCTTACCTCCAACCCTTGAAACCTGTGCGCCGACTAAATTTGTCAGACTTAAAACACAGCCCCCGTTGGCATAGCAAAACAATTCAACTTATGATGTTAAAGAAATTATTGCGAAAAGTAATACCCCAGCCAGGGTTTAAACCTGGAACCTCCCGCTTTCCGTGCAGGCGTCGTCCCAATTCGACCACTAAGGCATGTGGTAATATTTATCGCAATAATCTGTTAATAATAATTTGAGCGTCTTCTTTCTTGGCCAAGACGTAAATAAACAATATTAAAGTTATTCGACCGTACATATCAAACCAAATTAAATTAGAATAATCGCCATAACGGTCCAAGCAAATTAAGATCTAAGCTTGGACCGTTATGGCGATTATTCTAATTTCTTTAACATCATAAGTTGAATTGTTTCGCTATGCCAACGGGGGCAGTGTTTTTAAGTCTGACAAATCTAGTCGGCGCACAGTTTTCAAGGGTTGGAGGTAAGAATTAATTTAACTAAAGGGAAGGAGGAGATAATATGTGTATCACACAATAAAAATAATATTAAGCTATTAAGATCTAAGCTTGGACCGTTATGGCGATTATTCTAATTTAATTTGGTTTGATATGTACAGTCGAATAACTTTAATATTATTTCCCATTTATTTATCAGATCGGCTACATTTTACGTGCAAAAATATAGGTAAGTGTAAAATGCAAATTTAATTCTGAACTTAGTAAAAAGTATTTTTGCAATAAAAGAGATATAGATTGGGTAATTATTTAGAATACCCTCTCCACCTCGAATATCAATAAAATTATACTAATTCGACGCGTTTTGACACGAAACAAAAGAATCTGGCAGAAAAATGCGGCGGTCTGCCCTCTGCGAAGCGAGATATTTAGCATTAAAGTTGACGACTCTCAGGTTAGGAATCCTGTCATACCGACGTGATGTAGCGACCATAGACTTATACAATAGATAGAATAAACCGGTGACCGGCCTCTGCCGTAAGAGCACGCGTCGGAAGACCTACGGTGCAGACATAGCCGTGGATCTGGTCCTCTCTCTTTCTACCGATCGCTTGGTGGGGATAGAAGTCTACCCGGGTATTCCCTACTAGTCCCCACTAGTCTAAACTTCTATCCCCACCAAGCGATTAGTAGAAAGAGAGAGAACCAGATCCACGGCTATGTCTGCACCGTAGGTCTTCCGACGCGTGCTCTTACGGCAGGGGCCGGTCTATCTATATAAGTCTATGGTAGCGACCATGAACATACTCCGCGGCCACATGCGCATGCTCTGTCAGCTCCGTGGCCGCACGCGCATGCAAAAGTGCGCGAATTTGAAACGTATGCGTACTTAATATAATGCATAAATATAAATATGTACTTTCATATACCAACTATTCTCTGCTTTAACAAATTATTTCTGCTACAGATATTAAGCGTCGAAGTTAACGAAACAGAAATAATTTGTTAAAGCAGAGAATAGTTGGTATATAAAAAGTGCATCTAAATATGTACTTTTCACATGCCAACTATATATTTACATGTACTTTTTATATACCAACCATTCTCTGCTTTAACAAATTATTTGTTGAATAATTTGTTAAAGCAGAGAATAGTTGGTATATGAAAAGTACATATTTATGTGTACATATAAATAGGTACTTTTCATGTACCAACTATTCTCTGCTTTAACAAATTATTTGTTAAATAATTTGTTAAAGCAGAGTATAGTTGGTATATAAAAAGTACGGTAAATCTTAAGGAGAGCTCATTCCTCACCGATTTCAATGAAATTAAGCCTAATCTACGCGTTTTTGCACAAAACGACCGAATCTGGCAGAAAAAAGTGTCGCTCTGCCCCGCGAAGCGAGATATTAACAGCTAAAGTTGACGACTATCAGGTTATGAAACCTGTCATACCGACGCGATGTAGCGACTGGTAGCGACCACGAACATGCCCTGCGGCCACATGCGCATGCTCCATAGCCGCACGCGCATGCAAAAGAAGGTCACGTGACAACTGTCTGCTTGGTAAGTTACTCGGCATCGAAATATGAGATTACTTGTATCAGAAGTACATGGTACACTCATCTATTTAATTAAATACTTTTAAAGCGCGTCACTAACCTACATAGGTTAGTGACGCGCTTTAAACAATTAAATACTTTTAAAGCACTTTAACAAATTATTTAATGCATATCGCTTGACTTTCGATGATAAATACGTCGCAGCCACATGGTGTACACACACACACACACACACACACACACACACACACGCGCGCGCGCGCGCGGGGGGGGGGGGTGCAAGGGGGCTTTCGGCCCCCCTTTTGCACCCCCTCCGCCGGTAGGCAGGGTGGACCTCGTTTTACAACTTAGCATGTACTTTGTAAGTTGTAAAGCGAGGTCCAGTCCGCCTAACGGCGGAGGGGGTTGCGGGAGGGGGGCCAAGGCCCCCCTTGCACCCCCGCGTGTGTGTGTGTGTGTGTGTACAGTCGGTCGCAAAAAGGTTGCAACACTTTTTTTTGGATGGGTTTTGGAACGCAGAAATATTTTGAGACGGCGAACGACTCTCTAGGTGCGTTTAGTGAGTGAATGGTTCAGACAGCTGTCAGCCTGACAGAAGACTATATACAGGGTATGCACATACTAAAAGATGAAACAAGACATCGTATTATAACGTCTTTTTGCAATAATTTTATTTAATAATAAAAAAATATAAATGTAAGTAATATAAATAAAAATATACAATGTTATAGATATATTTTATTATATGTATATCTAGATATTATACTTATATATATAATATAAATATTTTAATTTAATAATTTTATATAAATTTTTGAAATGATTTTGTAAAAGAAGTTTTGCGGAAGAGTTACGTTACTTTAATAACACTTGTAATAATCAATTAAAGAAAGTGTTTATTATATTATATTATATATAACGTTTTATATAATGTCTTCACTAATTTTGTAATAATTAAAACTTTAAAAATCCGTTTTATACATATGTGTGCAACGACAATTAATATAATATTGTTAATAATGTGACACACAAAGTTTACATAATTATTTTACTTAACAATTTTTAGGAAAAGATGCATAAACTTTTCCTAAAAATTGTTAAGTAAAATAATTATGTAAACTTTGTGTGTCACATTATTAATAATATTATATTAATTGTCGTTGCACACATATGTATAAAACGGATTTTTAAAGTTTTAATTATTACAAAATTAGTGAAGACATTAGATAAAACGTTATATATAATATAATATAATGAACACTTTCTTTAATTGATTATTACAAGTGTTATTAAAGTAACGTAACACTTCCGCAAAACTTCTTTTACAAAATCATTTCAAAAATTTATATAAAATTATTAAATTAAAGTATTTATATTATATATATATATATAAGTATAATATTTAGATATATATAATAAAATATATCTATAACATTGTATATTTTTATTTATATTACATTTATATTTTTTTATTATTAAATAAAATTATTGCAAAAAGACGTTATAATACGATGTCTTGTTTCATCTTTTAGTATGTGCATACCCTGTATATAGTCTTCTGTCAGGCTGACAACTGTCTGAACCACTCACTCACTAAACGCACCTAGAGAGTCGTTCGCCGTCTCAAAATATTTCTGCGTTCCAAAACCCATCCAAAAAAAGTGTTGCAACCTTTTTGCGACCGACTGTACACCATGTGACTACGCCATATTCATCATCAAAAGTCAAGCGATATACATTATTATAAGTATACATAGGTTTTAAATTCGCGCACTTTTGCATGCACGTGCGGCCACGGAGCATGCGCATGTGGCCACAGAGCTAACAGAGCATGCGCAAGTGGCCGCGGGTCATGGTTAAGTGGATCCTAAAGCCGTCTGTACCACCGACGGAGATATGATTTTCGCACAGATACCAATTTTTTTTGGATTTATAGAATTAAAAGTCCTTTTCCAGGATTAAAGTATAAACGCAAACGGATACGGCTCTAGAAGTGTTTTTGTTAAAAAAGAAAAAAAATTTATTATATAAAATTTTTTTTTTCTTTTTTAACGCGAAAACACGAACAGTCGAGCCGTATCCGATTGCGTTTATACTTTAATCTTGGAAAAGGATTTTTAATTCTAAAAATCCAAAAAAAAACTGGTAGCTGTGCGAAAATCACATCTTCGTTGGTGGTGCAGACAGCTTTAGGATCCCCTTAATAGTCGCTACATCTCGTCGGTATGACAGGTTTCATAACCTAATAGTCGTCAACTTTAGCTGTTAATATCTCGCTTCGCGGGGCAGAGCGACATTTTTTCTGCCAGATTCGGTCGTTTTGTGCAAAAACGCGTCGATTAGGTCGAATTTCATCGAAATCGGTGAGGAGTGAGCTCTCTTTAAGATTTACCAAAAGTACATATTTATATTCTATGAATAGTTGATATATAAATATGTATGTACTTTTCATATACCAACCATTCTCTGCTTTAACAAATTATTTCTGTTTCGTTAACTTCGACGCTTAATATCTGTAGCAGAAATAATTTGTTAAAGCAGAGAATAGTTGGTATATGAAAAGTACATATTTATATTTATGCATTATAAGATTTATAAGTATACATATACGTTTCAAATTCGCGCACTTTTGCATGCGCGTGCGGCCACGGAGCATGCGCATGTGGCCACAGAGCTGACAGAGCATGCGCATGTGGCCGCGGAGCATGTTCATGGTCGCTATCGGCTGCGTTCCGAGTTACGCACGATGTACGCGTGGTACTGTGGCTCCCACTGGAGCCAGATATCCATCGGGGGTTTAAAGAAGAGTTACGCACGAAGCGCTGTAAGCATCGCTCCATCTTCGTTTGATATACGACGTGCAACGAAGACAGAATGATGCTTACAGCGCTTCATGCGTAACTCGGAACGGACCCACCTGATAGTCGTCAACACTTTAACAGTTAATATCTCGCTTCGAGGGGCAGACCACCGCATTTTTCTGCCAGATTCTTTCGTTTCGTGTCAAAACGCGTCGAATGAGCATAATTTTATTGATATTTGAGGTGGAGAGGTTATTCTAAATAATTACCATATAGAAATAAACTTATATTGTATGTACAAGTAGATATAAGTAATTTTGTCATCGTACGGAAACTCGCAGTTCAAACTAACTATAAAATTGTTTACAGATGCTTGCTGTCATTGATGTCATTACTTAATCTTGTACAAATCATATTAAAGTACACATTAAGGAAATATAAATATATTTTATCATTGTGTAAGGGTTGGAATCTGTCTTGGGACCGTTGCGTAACAGAGGAATATGTACTCAAAGATACAGAAGAGAATCGTCAACTTCAACGAGATCTAGCACAAAAAGCGCAGTTTCAGCTGTACGTGTTCCTGAAACTCTAGTATTATACAAATTTAATGATTTATTATGAATTGGTATACTATTTTTTTTCTAATGAAACAGGGGTGCTTATTTATATCGCCGCAAACGCCAGAAAAGAAGCCATAAGATATCAAAGCGCTTAACCGAAACAGAGCATCAAGAACCTCGTCGTAGAGCGAGAAGCGGTAGCTGTCGAGCTGCATCAGCTACGACCGGATCTTCCGAAGATGGCAGTTCAGGCCAACACGCTGATTATGATACAGAAGTAAGTTTCATTTTCAAGTTAGGGCTATGGCACACAAAAAAACTTGAGCAGTAAAACTTGAACAGTAAGCGAATCAGCCAATCACAGTCAAGACCTTAAGGTAAAAACGTAAGCGCTAGCGAATCTATACTGTTGATTTCCTTACTGCTTAGGTCTTAGTGCTTAAGTTTTTAGTCTGATTTTAGTATGTCAATCAATTATCCAGTTTTTAAATATTTACCATCTTTATTGAAACTATGTTTGAATACTATATTCTTTTAATTTAACAAACAAATTACCTTTACAGAATTAGTAGGCCAAACGTGGAACGTTTATGCAGCGTCTGCTTTATTTGGCTTCCAACGAGATGATATTCACTTCAAACTGTATTCAAAGAGATTAAGAGAAGAGGTTGCAAGTATCTTGTCACATGAAGATGTAACTTACGACGCAAAGTTTTCTGTTGTGGAGAATATTATCTCCAGACCAAATAAAGATCATCCAGTAATCAAGGTAAAAGAATCGGGGGGGCTCCGTTTGCCTACAATCCCGATTGCCAACAGCTTTGTTTGCCCACAACATTTTGCCTACAGCTTCGTTTGCCAACATTCCCGATTGCCGACATTTCCGATTGCCTACAAGCATTATTGCGCACATGTAATAGTTAATACGAACGTACGTTTGCGCACATGGCCAAACACATGCACACATGACTTTATTGCACACAAGCATATTGCACACATGACATTATTGCGCACATACACATTGCACACATGACTTTATTGCGCACATTCACTTTATATTGCACACATATGTCGCAGGCTTACTGGAAAATCAGCCCTTTTGCAAAAAGACTAGCCTCTTTGCGAAAGATCGGCCTTTTGCGAAGCACTGATCGTTTCCCAATAAGACTGAACGCACTTTAGGCTTTTTGGCACACATGGGCTGGTGCTAGGCTAGGCACTTTGCAAAAAGTCTAAAATACGTTAGTCTTATTAAAGAAACGATCAAATGCTTTCGCAAAAAGCCGGCATTTCGCAAAAAGGCTAGCCTTTTTGCAAAAAGGCTGATTTTACAATAAGCCTGCGACATTGTGTGCAATATAACGTGTATGTGCGCAATAAGTCATGTGTGCAATGTGTATGTGCGCAATAATGTCATGTGTGCAATCTGCTTGTGTGCAATAAAGTCATGTGTGCAATGTGTTTGGCCATGTGCGCAAACGTACTTTCGTATTTTTAACTATTACATGTGCGCAATAATGCTTGTAGGCAATCGGGAATGTCGGCAAAGGAAACTGTAGGCAAAATGTTGTGGGCAAACGAAGCTGTTGGCAATCGGGATTGTAGGCAAACGAGACCCCCCCAAAGAATCGACACATAATTTTAATTCTTGATCTTTGTTGTGAGCGGGAGTTTGGAAGACTTTGAAGGGTTTTTATTTTGCAAAGACGAGAGGTGATTCTGAATATATAGTTTATAAAAAATCTATGTACAAAATTTACAGTGAACGAAAGTTAGAATCGGAGTCGAACGCAAGATCGCCCGCGAGCCACGACGAATCTTCGTTTTTAAGAGAAAGATAGTCTATCTAGGTCTTGTCAATCCCGATTACTTTTTGACTCTGGCTCTGTGAGCGCTCTGCTCCGGGGTTTTACCTTCGAGTCTTTCTCGAAGATTCTTCACCCCCGGACGCGACCAAAAAATCTCCGGGGCCAATCGGCTGTCGACAACCCGAGAATCCGCTAATTCTATTTCGTCTAATATACAGTTTATAACGAGCAAGCTGGCTTCGGGGTCGACGACCGATCGGCTGTTATTGTGTCGACTCTCTCGCCTTGCCTCAGGTGTTTACCTCACGCACGGGGCTACGGAGACAAAGGAGAGAGTCGACGGCTGACGGAAAAACTATCGATCGGTCGCTGCTAATTTTGGAGTAGCCCGAAAACAGCAGCTGATTCCAAGAATTATGTTCGGCTGGTTTATATACAGGGTGTACCAGACCTGACGTGCCACTTGTTAATGGCAGATACCTGAGATCATTTTGAGTCGAAAATCCTAATACCAAAATGCCGAGGCTATAATAGTTTTTAAGTAAGAAGTGTTGAAAGTTGGCCAATCAAGTTGTCTGAAATTCGCGCGCTCAGCCATGTCACATTGCACAGTAGTGAAGGTGCTTTCAAGCGCATTAATTCTATTATCGAAACTGATATAATTTTGCATACGTATTGTCTGCGTTGTTGTAATTGCTTCTTATCTTTATTGTAATGTATGAGAATTATTAATTAAATGTAATAATATTAATAGCAGGGTAAAAGACAAATATTAATTATGTAAAATGTGATACTGTCGAACTGTCAAAACTGTCATATGTATTTTATCATAAATGGATGATGATTCTGATGGTAAAAATGTACAGATAAATATAAACTAATGAATTACATTTTTGTTTATTAATAAGTGCTAATAAACAGAACATAAAATAAAAATACATAATTTTACTTTAATTAATAATAAAGTTATTTAATAAGCTTGAATTACATATGTTTCTACTTGTCTTGCTATTGAATTACATTTTAGTTTATTAGAATAAATTTTATTAATAATAAAATTATTTATTTTTAATGTAACATTTGATAATTTAAAATAAACTTATTGCTAGATAAGAGATTACATAAGCTATGGCCGTAACTTTACAAAATTACAGAATACAGAATAGCTTATGTAATCTCTTATCTAGCAATAAGTTTATTTTAAATTATCAAATGTTACATTAAAAATAAATAATTTTATTATTAATAAAATTTATTCTAATAAACTAAAATGTAATTCAATAGCAAGACAAGTAGAAACATATGTAATTCAAGCTTATTAAATAACTTTATTATTAATTAAAGTAAAATTATGTATTTTTATTTTATGTTCTGTTTATTAGCACTTATTAATAAACAAAAATGTAATTCATTAGTTTATATTTATCTGTACATTTTTACATCAGAATCATCATCCATTTATGATAAAATACATATGACAGTTTTGACAGTTCGACAGTATCACATTTTACATAATTAATATTTATGTCTTTTACCCTGCTATTAATATTATTACATTTAATTAATAATTTTCATACATTACAATAAAGATAAAAAGCAATTACAACAACGCAGACAATACGTATGCAAAATTATATCAGTTTCGATAATAGAATTAATGCGCTTGAAAGCACCTTTACTACTGTGCAATGTGACATGACTGAGCGCGCGAATTTCAGACAACTTGATTGGCCAACTTTGAACACTTCTTACTTAAAAACTATTATAGCCTCGGCATTTTGGTATTAGGATTTTCGACTCAAAATGATCTCACGTATCTGCCATTAACAAGTGGCACGTCAGGTCTGGTACACCCTGTATATATGCAAAGCTTTAAAATAATTTTAATAGGAATATGCTTGCTATCTCGCGTGGTCGGATTAACGCGGACGACATATAGTTTGATTTCGAACAATCTTTTATTTAATATCTTGATAAATATGCATATTAGGTCAAACCTCACCGATGACCTTGACCTTGACATATGTTGTCAAGGTCACCCTCCTGAATGACCTTCAGAAGATTTTAGCCGGCGGTCATTGTTCGTTAAAAAGTTATTAACAAAAAGAAAATTGAAAATATAGCAGTTATTTTGAGTATTAAAAGGCATAAACGACCTTGACCTTAACATATGTTGTCAAGGTCACCCTCCTGAGTGACCTTCAGAAGGTTTTAGCAGGCGGTCATTGTTTATTAAAAAGTTATAAACAAAAAAAATTTGGTGGAAAAAATTATTTAAAGCAGTGAATGGTTGGTATATTAAAAGGAAAGTTATTTAAAGCAGAGAATCGTTGGTATATTGAAAAGTATATACACAATTTTATGTATTAAAAAGTGTGAATACAAGTATTCTCTGCTTTAATCATGGCAGAAGCATGTTAAAGCTTTGTTAAAGCAGATAATAGTTGGTTATTGACAAAACCTATAGGTTAGTGACGCGCTTTACAAGTATGTGTTTTCTAAGTTGAAGCACATACAAAGCACACATTTGTAAAGCGCGCCATTAACCTATAGATTAGTGACGCGCTTTACAAGTATGTGCTTTGTAAATTGAAGCACATACTCTCTATTCTCTGCTTTAAATAACTTTCCTTTCAATATACCAACAATTTACTGCTTTAAATAATTTTTCCCACCAATTTTTTTTTGTTTATAACTTCTTAATGAACAATGACCGCCAGCTAAAACTTTCTGAAGGTCACTTAGAAGGGTGACCTTGACAACATATGTCAAGGTCAAGGTCGTTTATGCCTTTCAATACTCAAAATAACTGCTATATTTTTCAAACTTTTTTTGTTTATAACATTTTAATAAACAATGACCGCCAGCTAAAACCTTCTGAAGGTTACTCAGGAGGGTGACCTTGACAACATATGTCAAGGTCAAGGCCATCGGTGAGGTTTGACTTAATATGCATATTTACCAATATCTTATTCGAACATGTATATTAGAAATGCAACAAAGTTTAAGTTTGCTTAAAATATAATTTAGATTAGCTAAGACCAATGGTCGTGAGAAGGATGTCGAGAAACCTATTTATAAAGGGATATTATTATTCTGGAGGATAACACAGACTGAATCAAATATACAGAATTCCATAAGATTGCCCCTTTTGCTATGTCGTGGCACTCGCAGCTGTATGGACGCAGTGCACGCTATCATTGGTCATATGTTTGATTGCTTGGTAATTGCACTACCAGCTAACGAGGACGACTTAAGCTGGCTGATTCCAATTATAATTATGGCAACTGACAAAGAGGACCAACCGATACTTTCTGGTGAAATTCAAATGGAATACACAGTGCCAGTTACAGATACCATTACAGTTAAATTTCACACTCCAGACCTGAGAAAGATATTATCAGCGTACGAATGTTAACGTTTAGAATTATACAAAAATATCCAGTATTGTTTGTAGCACATATTTTATACCGCTATTTATTAATTTGCAGCATTATCGAAGATCGAGATGACAGAGTTAACATATCTCTTGATTATGAACACATAGAAATGTTTTATGAAGTCTTGCACAAGTAAATGTTAATGCTAGGAGGTTTGCAGTTAGGATAATGTACGCTGCATAGGATTAATCTACCTGGAATAATAATAACGGAGAATAGAGAGAACTAGCCACTATTTTCTTGACCAGGACCACTCATCCCAACATTTTGAGACACCGTTTGATTGGATAAAATATGAGCATAGCTGTTGGTGACAGGTTGGCTGCTGAGAGGTTGAAGAGGCAAACCGCCTCTCATAGATTGGTTGCCTGCAATCGTTCTCGATAAAATTAGTGGCTGCATAGTTCCTTGGGCAGCTCTGTCCTGACTGGCCGCCATTCTCAGCAAGCCCTGAACGCGCTGCACACTCTTATTGTCTAAATCGGTGCTCTCCTCGTCATCATCTTGATTGGCAATCTCCTCCGCTCGCTTTTGGAAGTCTCTCTCCAGTTGGAGAGCTCGCAGCTGCTCCTCTTGCTGCTGGGTTCGATGTGTTAGCGCGCTCAGCTCGGCGATCTGCTGATCTTGCCATTGTCGGGCGGCTTCTCTCCTACGGGCTTGTTCCTGAAGATACCAGCAATGTCAAATAAAAATGTTCTTAAAGAAAAATATAATAAAATTACAAATTCCAGAAAACTTGTTATTGAAATTCTTAATTGCACAACAATTACTAATAGAACAAAATTTTTAATGTAAAAACCTGAATATAGATTTAAAATTATTGCTCTAACGAGATTTATTTGCATTTATTAATGCTACCATTTCATTTATTATTCTTTTATTAATTACTATTTACCTTCTCTCTTTCTTCTCGTTGCCAAGGATTCGTCACACTATATTGATACTGACGCGGTTGCTGCATGGCACTGATTTCTTCTGCAGGGTAATAACTACCTCGTGGTGGATCTTGCATGCTTGCGGTATACCTGCAATGCAACATTTTAATCCGTTATTTAAGGGTCAAATTTAATCACCAGCAAGCAACTCCCAAGATGCGTTAAGATACATACCTTGTGTCGGCTTGCTTGTACAGAGGGTGCGTCGAAGTACTGGGCGGCGGTGGTGGTGGGCTTTCGCTAAACTCTTCAGACGGTAGAGCTGGTCTCGTTGGCAGCACTTCCGACGTCGTCATAGAGTGGCTCTTCCTGTTTTGCGCGCGATTGATGACGTTATCGTTTCCATACTGATCGACGCGCTGGTCCAGATTGCCGTTCGGATAATGCGGACTGTTCTGCGAGCCGGCGAAATGTCGGTCTGTTCGGCGTACGACTTTGTCTCCTGGCTGCTCGAGTCTCTACCGAGTAGATTCTCATTGGGCATCGATTGGTGGCCGCGCGCGATCGCCTCGTTTTTCAGCTTGGGCATCATCGGGCCGTATTGACCTTCGACTACCGGATACCGGTTGGGGTGCTGATTATACTGGCCGTACTGACCATACTGCGTGCTGTTGTATTGACCGTACTGGGCATTTGGATAGTTGTAACTAGGCGCGTTTTGTCTCGCGGCGTAGCTGGAGGTCGTTCCCAGACTTGACGTGGAACCGAGTAGTCTCGGCGTGCGTACATTCTTGAACAGGAGG
Source organism: Harpagoxenus sublaevis (assembly GCA_030770355.1). Lineage (NCBI taxonomy): Eukaryota > Metazoa > Arthropoda > Insecta > Hymenoptera > Formicidae > Harpagoxenus > Harpagoxenus sublaevis. The sequence continues at coordinate 30,348 of JASTWR010000557.1, read as the reverse complement.
AGCTGCCACTCGAGCGCCCATGTTGTACATCCCCGGCGGTCTATGCTGATTGAGCAGCGGCGCGACGCCGCGCAATTCTTGTCGACAAACTTCCTCCTGCATCTTCGCCTCCTGGCGAATAATGTCGCGCGAGGATTGGGAACGCGGTGGTGGTCCTCCACTGTGTTGTTGCATCTAATTGCTGACGGCCGAGTAGCTTTGCTGCTGCCCTGGGGTAACGTACGCAGACGTCGGACGGTCTCGGATGTGGCCACCGACTTCCATGGTAGGAGGACGGTTCAACGAGTTCTGTGAACACCTTAGGAAACCCTTTTAAATGTGCTGAGGATTCCTGCAAGATGCAGCGATAAATTTGAAAACTATACAGAACATTTGAGAAAAATCATAAGATTATTCTAAATTGATCTATGCGCACAATGACATCTTCATTCTATGCACGTGTGATCAAGTGCCAAACGTTGTAAGAAAAGAAGTGCTTAAAAATATGAAAATATAAGCTGGTTAAAGGTATATAAAAGTTGTGCAGTATATCTATACCTGTCATCTGGTTGTTGTGAACTAATTTGTTGTTTCACCGTCGGGTCTTGATTTCGATAAATACTGAGATTCTGATAAAATCGCTCTGCTTCTGTACCCTGTGCATTCAACGATGTGTATTTGGATTTAAATTAGGCAATAATTGCTGCCTGCTGACCAAGCCAGTGGGCGGTAAAGTTCCGATTCTCATGGGATCGTGCAAATTATGGCTCGACCTAGAATACATTATTGCATATAAAAATACATTATTCTGATAAATATATCGTTTCCTCATGATATTTTACAAACTCAATGTACAACTTACAATGACATTATGATACTAAATACATTAACAGATAAAAAAAAATCTTTTAATTTGTCCTACATTTTCGAAAAATTGCGCTTTATAATTCCTGAAAATTATTTCTAGTTTGCTTAGAATAAGTTGTATAAAATTTCGTTTAGCATAAAAAAGCTAACGATCTTTTTCCGATTTTCGATTACTTTTTTTAAAATCTGTATCACAAGCTATTTGAATTGAGTTAAAGATATATACCTGGAACGTAAAGAAGTTGCGCTGTTGATCGTCGCCATAGGTGGTTGAACAGGCGGTGTAACGCTGTTGCTGGAAGAAGCTCTGCTCTATCCGGGATTGAACACCTCATGCTGTTGCTTGGTCTCGGTACCATATCTACGTAAATCCAATTTTTATGTACAAGCGAGTAAACGTATCCTTGCGTACTCTTCTATCAGATACATCTTTATCCTACTTAAATCATCATAAGAGGTAGACGTTCCTCTTATGTTTAATCTATCTAGTGAAACCCGATGAGGCTGCGTGATTCGATAAGAGATAGACGTTCCTCTTATGCTAATTTGTCTAGTAAAACTCGATAAAGCTGTGTGATTCGGGCATGATATGCACACACAAAGCTCGCTCGTACTTACTATGCAATGCCGAGACAGACTTGCTGCCGTGGATTTGCTGTGTTCATCGTCACTCGTTTCACCTATGTAATCAAAAGTACTATTTGTATCCTCTTCTATGTTTACGTCCTATAAATTACAAATGTAATTCTTATAAACTTTTCTTACTTTCGCAGTCCTCGATCTGCAATATCATACGGATAAATTAAATCATGCGGTAAATTAAACCTTTCATAGCGCGGCAACGTTAAGAAAATTACGCCCTCACAACACGATAGTCAATCAGCGTTACACATATTTTTCAAGTTATTGCTACTATCTCTTTCTGTTATTGGATTATAAAAGTTCTGAAACGTCCAAAATCAAATTTGTAACTTAAAAATGAAACTTACTTCTGTATCATAATCAGCGTGTTGGCCTGAACTGCCATCTTCGGAAATTCCGGTCGTAGCTGATGCATGCAGCTTGATTGCCACCGCTTCTCGCTCTACGACGAGGTTTTTGATGCTCTGTTTCGATTAAGCGCTTTGACATCTTATGGCTTCTCTTTTTGCGTTTGTCCCAAGACAGATTCCAACTTTTACAAAATAATAAAATATATTTATATTTCCTTAACCCTCCGTAGTCCCACCTGGGTCAATTTGACCCGAGCCTCAACTTTGCTCGAAAATATCTTGCGCGTAATTTGAAAATTGGCGGGCATGAGGCCCTCTAAGGCTGTATTCGGAGAGCGCGCTATTTGCTTGTTCTATCCTTGTTTTACGCACTTTATCATTGATATTTAGGGTTATTTGAACGGAACTCTTACTAAAACCTATAGGGAACTCTAGAACTCTTCGAAATACTTTAGAATCCACCATAGAAATAATTTTTTTTTATTTTTGATTTTTGGGGTTAATTTAACGGAACACTTTTTAAAACTTATAGGGAACTCTAGAACTCTTCGAAATACTTCCAAATTCACCATAAAAAATTAATTTATTTAAAAATGAGGTGCGCCGTGAAGTTAGCACCCCCATTTTTAAAATGGTGTTTTCGGCACTTTAAATGGCGGAACTCTTTCTAAAATCAATAGAGAACTCCAGAACTCTTGCTGGGGCATTCAGAACTCTAATGATTTTTTTCAAATTTTGAGAAAAAGGGGTGCCAACTTCACACATTTATTATGTGTACTTATTAAGATCTTACAATATGTATAACTCTCTGTTATTGTTCTGTATGAAGATCTATTTATCTAGATAGTGCTAGTTTTTATTTTTCTAGATAGTGCTAGTTTTACTTTTTGATTTGTTACATTAAAAACGTATTTTATTTTGCTTTATAGATCTACCTTGTAATTTCATTAAAGATTTGCATACTTTTTGGATATACTATTCATATAAATAAAAAAGTTTTTTTAACAAATTTTATAGAAACAACTGTTATTACGGTTCTTGAAGCGAGGTAAAAATTACAATTTTTACCTCGTTTCAACAACCGTAATACTTGCTACTGCTTCCCGACGTAATACAATAAAATACCATATAAAATCAATAAATAAACTGAACTTGTCAATTTAAATAAGAAATTAAATTTTAAACTTTTTTATTTATATGAATAGTATATCCAAAAAGTTCTTGAAACGAGGTAAAAATTGTAATTTTTACCTCGGTTCAAGAACCGTAATAGCAGTAGTTTCTATAAAATTTGTCTTGGTCTGCACGACATTATTTCTAGATGACGTCAAATATATCCTAGCCAGTAAAGTAAAAAAAATAGGCCTGGCGGCCTATTACGGTTCTTGAAACGAGGTAAAAATTACAATTTTTAGGCCCCCAGGCCTATTTTTCTACTTTACTGACTTGTAGGATATATTTGACGTCATCTCGAAATTATATTTTGTTCGACATCGAAATGATATCGTTTTGATGTCGATCGATATCGATTCGATATCAAGGAATCTCGAAACCGCGGACACCTGAATATCGAAATTGATTTGAGGATCGATGTTATATTGATATCGACATTTCGATATCGAATCGACGTCTTTTCGATGTATCATTTCTCACTGGGCTTGTGTTTACTGGGATGGCTTTTTTTTTCTTTTTTTTAGTGGAGGAAACCTTCAAAAGGCACCCCGGTTTTTCGGGGTAGTGTGAGATTCCTACACTAAAACCTCCATTGTGCATACGTTACCTGCTGCAATATAATGGCGTTGATTTTACGCTAGCCACGCCTCTTCGTTTAAAGTGTGTTTAGTAGAGACGTCGTAGAAATCTCGCGAGAAGAGGAAGGGCGATACTCGAATAAAGATAACGAAATAGAATTATTTAAATAAATTTATCAGGCAGAACTACTCGGTGGAATACCAGCATTTGCTGCGTGGACAAGGGAAAACTGGCCGAAAAACCTTGTCAGTATTCAATACAAAGTATAAACATTATACAAAAAATATATACATACAGTTGAAATGGCAATAATACAAAGATTAAGCATAATTCATAATACACACAAATAGGGTTGAATACTCACGAGATAAGACACACTTTAAAGAATTGGTAAATTTCCTTCTAAAGTTTATAATAATTAATCTTAATGTCAGTTGAAGCAACTTGAACAATGTATTATAAGAAGTAAGAGTTAAATATGTAATACGTAATAAAGAATATGAAAGTTAAAGTTGAAGTAAGAATATTGACTAATAAGTTGAAAAGTATATATAAAGCGTAAAGCAATAATACTTAACACTACTCAGAAAATACTGATAATAATTCGAGAGTATTCAGAGAAATATGACAAATCACACATATAGAAATTCATATAATAGCATAAAGTATTCGCAACGCAGTAAAGTAATCACACAACTAAGAATCATTCGTAAAGAAAGCGCAATTTACCGTAAAAAGTATAATGCAAAATATATTACTAGAACGAAATACAGAAAGGAATATAATCTAAGTCGCTTAGAATCGCTATTAATAATTAATAACCGCGACGAATCCGGATCCGGTGTTAATGTAATTCAACTTGAAAGCAAAGTGCGTATCAATGTAATATGATACTAATGTCTGAAAAGTTTAACACAAGTCTAATGGCCGTAAAGTTTAACGTCATGACGGAAGAAGTTTGTATAAATCAGAAGTGATTTCTGTAAACTATTTCACTGCAAAATCAGGAATGTGGCAAGCACATTTCCTTCCAACTTTATAGAAGTAAATTCAGTTACCGTAGTCTGAAGTAAATTCTTATCCGATGAACCCGAGAGATTTCTCTCGGTTACCTTCCTTTGTGAAAACGTTGAACCGTCGCAATTCACGATCATCCAAATCGAAGTCCATTTTTCAGCAAACATTAACAGATCGATATTAACATAAGATCGTCCTTCCTTCCTTCTTTGGATCAATCTCCAGATTGATTGTACCATCAAGAATGATTCTGAGATCGGTTCCTACGCAGTTCGCAAAGAATGACGCAATACTTTTCAGAACCGAAAAACGTGCTCTCGCACCGGCGACTCATGACACAATGACCGATCCGCCCCGTCGTCTTCACGTTCTCACGTGACCGCGTTGCCAAGGCACGTACGCCACGCCCATGGCACCCGTTGCGCCGTAGCGCGCAAGACATATCGATAGTGCGTGCGTGAGTCGAGCTATCGAGAACCGAAACGCGTCGCGTAGCGACGGCTTATTCTAACCGCGATACTTAAACTTTAAACAAAGTGATCCGCCCTTCAGACATGTCAAGTCTAATCTCTGTGTAACAATAAATAACTCTACGTACATAGATTAATATCAATATAACAAAAGAAATTATTTATTAAATTTGAAAGTAAAACAATGTTATATGATATTATAATGTTAATGTTAATATATATATATATATAAAGACAAATGTCCTGACTGACTGACTCACTCATCAACGCCCAGCCCAAACCCCTGAACCTAGAAACATGAAATTCGAGGGGTGTATTCCTCCCATGACGTAAGCACCCACTAAGAAGGGATTTTTAAAAATTCGGCCCTTAAGAGTGTGAAAAGGGTTAAAATGTATTTTTACGGATTCGTCAATATCTCTTAGGCCCGATGAGATATCGACTTGGTTCTTGCTTACGAAGGTCACCCATACAAATGCTCAAAAACATATTTCAGGATTTTGCCCTAATCAACCTCTAAAGGGATAAATCTGGATTTAGGGGTGAATTATAGAATCCTTCGTATCTCCTGTAAATTAATTAATTAATAGTATTTTTTCGGTTGTTATACTCAGCCAAACAATTATTTTAAAAAAAATAACATTTGCTTCCGTATTCCTCAATGAATTTATTAACAAAAATAATTTTAAGGGCCGTAGGGGAGAGTGGAAGAATTGCAAACATCTAAGGGAAAAGTTTAATAAAGCCCACGATTATTTACCAATCATAAACGTCTTTATTTAATTACGAACGGGTTTTGCTTATTTTTTAAAATTGTAATTTATATTGATAAGCAAACACAATCAAATTTATTCATGTACTATGTATTATACTATGTGATGAAGACTAAAAACAAATTTAGATGTCAACAAACGTCGTGTATATATGCAAATAGTGTTTGTTCTTTGTTTGAAATAAATCAATTCAATAAATCATTCGAAATAAATCAATTTAATTGTAATCTTAGTATTTTAAATCTTAGTATTATTTATAACCTTAGTATTACTTTTTTTTAAGATACAATGACATTAAAATACATTGTAATAATAATGCGAATTAAATAAATTACTTTAAAGACTTAGTAAATTCTCATTTGATATTCAATAATTTCTTTTGAGATCAAGAGAGACGGTAGTGTCTCGCGCCAAGTACGCGCGGAGCGAGACAGCCGTGGCTCTATATACGCGACGCGACGAGTTATATATATGTTGAGAGTACTCGAGATTTTGAGATCTCGATAACTAGTGAACGGATCAAGTTCTAACTAGGTTCAATGGAAAGCTTGGACCAAATTTATATAATAAAAGTATTTTTATTTTCCCCCTACGTGGCCTACGAAAAAATATATTGCGATGCAAAAGTCCAGACCTGAAAATTTTACATTAAGATACGTACTTCTCCGTTTGCTAGTCTCGCCACGGCGCGCGGCGGCACCACTGTCGTGTAACTTTCACCTTCTTGACGTTTGCGGCACTATTTTAGAGCAACAAAGTGTCGCTAGCGGTGCACTTGGTGTACTGAGTGCAGTCGCGCTGCTGGCGCCCTGCGGCCCGGCGGTAGAGCAACAAAGTGTCGCCAGCGGTGCACTTGGTGTACTGAGTGCAGTCGCATTGCCGGCGCCCCGCGACCCGGTGGTGTGTGATGTGACAGCGCGGGGCGAGATAACCTACGCGGCTGGATCGACTCGAGCTTTGCGCGATTCGGGAGTGTGTGTGTAGTGAAAAACGTTCAAGTCCGGCTCGCCAAGCCGGACTCGCGAGTTAAACTCGTACAAAAATAATGGTCCGCTTTAGACGTCCGCGTCGTCGAGAAATATTCCGTCCGTGTCGAGGTTATGATGCTTATCTGTAACGTCGGAAAATTGAGATACATATATTGTTTACGACAGCTTCTTTGCTTACGATCACGATCGCAGCACGATGGATCGTAAGCTCATTACGACAATCGTAACGTTCGTCGTGACAGTTATCGTATGAATTATTAAGGTGCGTCTACATCTATCGTAACGCTGCGATCGTGGTCATAAGCAAAGAAGCTTTCGTAAACAATATCGTGGGTGAGATGTTACGAGACGGGCTCGGCGTCCGACGAGCCATATTTCGGGACTATTCGGGAGTGTGTGTGTGGTGAAAAACGTTTGAGTCCGGCTCGCGAATCAAACTCGTACATGTTATGGGCCGCTTTAGACGTCCGCGTCGTCGAGAAATATTCCGTCCGCGTCGTCGCGTCTGAACACTCCGAACGAAGTGCAGTGCTGGAGTGAAGTGACAGAGTTCGCGCCTTGCGGATGGCTGGTTCCTGGGATACACCCTGTGCGAGGGTCGCGAGGTTATATCTATCGTACGTATTGCTCTTTCTCGCGGTCACGCTCGCGTTCCCCGCTCGCGTTCTCTCTATCTCTCTCTCTCTCTTTTTCTCTAATAATGACTATCAAATATATCTGATAAAATTAAATCTAAATATTTTTTGTATTATAACACAAAAATTATATCTGACAGTGACATCCTTAATTAAAAGTGCAGTGTAGTTTGTATTATAAATTATTAATTGCCTTATTTTGTTAACAAACTTTACTATACATATATTATCTACTATGACATTCTGCCAATAGCATCGTACATGCCAAATTCTGTATCAAATCTGTTTTTCTTTTGACAAAATTTATTTATAGCAAACACTGCATAATGTGCTCTCGACAAATTTGACTTTGCCTTATATATTTATATTTTGTGTCTTAATTTTTTTAATGATTTATAAATTTATACAAACTACACTGCACATTTAAGGATGTCAAACTCTCAGATATAATTCTTGTAAGTTATAATACAAAAAATATTTATATTTGATTTTATTAGACATAAATGTCGATGTCGATAGACATTATGGCGTTTGATGTATCTATAACAAAAAGGGGTGATATCCGTACAAAATTACCTTTTACAAAAAGGTAAAAAGAAGACGCCAAGCACGCGTGGTGTACCTTGAAAAAATCGAAGTAGTTATCTTTGTACCTCGAAAAAATCCAAGTAATATCTTTACCTTAAAAAAACCAAAGTAATATATTTACCTTGAAAAAATCAAAGTAATATATTTATTACAAAAAAAAGAAATGATCTTTAAATTATGCGCCAATTAAATATATATTATATCGAAAAATAACTATTGTTCTTTTAAAAAATGTATTCCTATTAGAGTGAAAAAATTAATATAAAATGTGGTTGGAGCTCACATGTAAATATTGTACATACACTTTGTTAGTAGATAAATAGCGTGCGTTAGTTTATAAGTTGCGTTATACTGCAATGACAGTTTAAATAATTATTCGCGTTACCGTCGGTAACGGCTACCTCGCGTCGGTAGACTCGCGCAAAACGTTGGCGGGCCGCGACCGAATTGCCAATTTTCGTGCGACTCACCCGACTCGTGCTGCCCGCCCGCGGGTGGCCCCCCTAACCACTCTTGGAATTTGGTACTCGCGCTCGACTTGCTTCGCAGGAGCGCGAGCCGAGAAGGATCGGAGCACTCACTCACATTCCGACCTGCTTCGAGTACACACTTTTCAACCGGATAAAGTTTCGTGCCTGACTTTCGTGCTTGCTTGCTGCTTTGCTTGCCTCCTTTCTGCCTTGCCTGCTAACGCACGATAGCCTGCCTAGCTCTCCCACTACCACGGAGGCCCGGCCGAGCGGAAGGACGAAGGATACGGCCAGGAGAACGGGCATCGATACGGTGAGTCGCTTTTTTCTATCGTTTATTTCGCTGCATGCTTTGTGCATAATTTTCGTAATCGCGAGGGGCCGACACCCCCCTCTGGTCCTTCGAACCAGCCGTAGATTGCAGGCCAATCGCAAATCCGGGGATCATTAACACCCCCCCGAGCAAAATGTGAAAAATTTTAGTGAAAAAAACTTGGCGCTGCCAAATTTTAAAATATTTGAAAGCAATAAATAACTAATTAAAAATATTAAATTAATAATTACAATGTAAATGCAGAGACTTTCACACATTAATTTAAAGTACTTTTTTCATTTATAGAAATTGTTTTATTAATATATATTATTATGTTTAGCAGCGCCAAGTTTTTTTCACTAAAATTTTTCACATTTTATATTAATTTTTTCACTTTAATGGGAATACATTTTTTAAAAAAACAATAGTTATTTTTCGATATAATATATATTTAATTGGCGCATAATTTAAAGATATCATTTCTTTTTTTTTGTAATAAATATATTACTTTGATTTTTTTAAGGTAAATATATTACTTTGGTGTTTTTAAGGTAAAGATATTACTTGGATTTTTTCGAGGTACAAAGATAACTACTTCGATTTTTTCAAGGTACACCACGCGTGCTTGGCGTCTTTTTTTTACCTTTTTGTAAAAGGTAATTTTGTACGGTTAAGATTACCTTGCAATGATTTAATACATATTTGGAATTTGTACGGGCTGCGATATGCAAATGAATATAGACTTGAATTAAATCTAATTAAGAGTGAGATATATTTAGTATCTATTATCTATATATATATGTTACAGTTAAAACCCGAAATCAGTCAAAACCCGTATTTCCTAGGAAATTCGGGTTTTAACTAAGCCCTCTCGGTAATTCGCGTTCTAACTGAAATAATTCAGTTAAAACCCGAATTGACTGACTGCTTTAGTAAATTCGCGATCTGACGTGTTTCTCTTACAGTCAAAACGCGAAATATCACAATCTGCAATGCTATATAAGGTATATGTTACGCTCAAAGATCATGAAAATGCTACAACGCGTTATGGACGCTTATTGATGCAGCCATGACACGATTGACTTTCGATGATGTATACGTCGCAGCCACATGGTGTACACACACACACACACACACACACACACACACACACACACACACACACACACACACACACACACACACACACACACACACACACACGCGGGGAGGTGCAAGTGGGGCCTTCGGCCCCTCCCGCACCCCCTCCGCCGGTAGGCAGGGTGGACCTCGCTTTACAACTTAGCATGTACTTTGTAAGTTGTAGAGCGAGGTCCACCATGCCTACCGGCGGAGGGGGTGCGGGAGGGGGGGGGGCGAAGGCCCCCCTTGCACCTCCCCGCGTGTGTGTGTGTACACCATGTGGCTGCGACGTATTCATCATCGAAAGTCAATCGTGTCATGGCCGAGGGGTAACTCACTCTAAAATCAGCGAGACAACGTTCAGCGTTATATAGACGTTGTGCTCTGTTTTTTCGATATCGGTGACGCTAAAGTAAGGAATCTGTCTTATGAGTCTGTTAGAATAGCATCAACGCAATAGGCGATCGTTATTCTTAACGTCGGAGTTACTATATGTTTCTTGTAAGCTAGCGATAAGCTCGTCGTCGCTAGCGGAAAATCATGATTTTAGAGTGAGTTACCCCTCGATCATGGCTGCATCAATAAGCGTCCATAACGCGTTGTGGCATTTTCATATTGCCAGAACGCGTTGTGGTCGGTTTTTTCGCTCAGTGAGCGTTTTCGATCTTTGAGCGTAACATATACCTTATATAGCATTTCAGATTGTGGAATTTCGCGTTTTGACTGTAAGAGAAACACGTCAGATCGCGAATTTACTAAAGCAGTCAGTCAATTCGGGTTTTAACTGAATTATTTCAGTTAGAACGCAAATTACCGAGAGGGCTTACAATTAGTTAAAACCCAAATTTCCTAGGAAATTCGGGTTTTGACTGATTTCGGGTTTTAACTGTAACATATATAAAAACAAATATCCTGACTGACTGACTCACTGACTCACTCATCAACGCCCAGCCCAAACCCCTGAACCTAGAAACATGAAATTCGAGGGGTGTATTCCTCTCATGACGTAAGCACCCACTAAGGGATTTTTAAAAATTCAATCCCTGAGAAGGTAAAAAGGGGGTAAAATGAGTTTTCAGAGATTCATTAAACTATATATATAAACACAAATGTCCTGACCGACTCACTCACACACTAACTCACTCACTTACTCACTCATCAATGCCCAGCCCAAACCCCTGAACCTAGAAACATGAAATTCGGGGAGTGTATTCCTCTCATGACGTAAGCACCCACTAAGAATTTTTAAAAGTTCAATCCCTAAGGGAGTGAGAAGGGGTAAAATGTATTTTCACGGATTCGTCAATATTTCTTAGGCCCGATGAGATATCGACTTGGCTTTTGCTTACGAAGGTTACCCATACAAATGCTCAAAAACATAATTCAGGGTTTTGCCCTAATCAACCTCTAATGGTGCAAATCTATATTCAGGGGTGAATAGAACCCTTTGTGTCTCCTGTGAATTAATTCCTATGTATTTTTCTTTCGGTTCTTATACTCAGCCCAACAATTAATTTTAAAAAGATAACTTTTGCTTCCTTATTCCACAATAAAGTTATTAACGAAAATAATTTTAAGGGTACGGGAAAGTGGAAGAATCGCGAACATCTAACGAAAAAGTTAAATAAAGCCGACGATTATTTATCAATTATATAAGTCTATTTTAAATAATAGGGGAGACCGGGGCTAAACCGTCAACTGGGTAAATCCGTCAAATCAAATATCTCGGAACCTGTATATTGAGCGAACTCGCTATTAACATTGTAAATGCTGCTTATAGTACCCATGTGACCAACGGAGTTTCGGCAGGTTACCTGCCGTCTTATGATTTTTACGAGGGCAAACGTGTTTTCGGAAGGTAAAAGTGAAATTTTCTGCGCGAGGAAATTTTGTAATATCTGCAATAATATTTGCTCTTCAAATCTCCAGGTACGTGATTATAAAGAGTAATGCATGCTGAACACGAATCCAGTGTAGTTTTTTCATTATCGTTGATGTGTAATATTTCGTGGGCGATCAAACCTGAAACTTGTGTTTGGGGCTAATCCGTCAGTAAGCACCCGGGGCAAGTCCGGCAGTCTCGTCACTGTGGCGCGCCGGGCGCACGACTTCAGCTCACGGCGATTTTAGGTTAGGTTTCCCTCGAGCGTGATTCTATCATCCTTGCACGTGCGTTAGTTTGTAGATATATATAGGGAAATGGTACGCACGTATCGTCGCAAAACGACTCCCGTCGACAAGGAGAAACTCAAGAAGGCAGTTCTTGCGCTGAAAAAAGATAAAATGAGCGCTTCCGCAGCCGCAAAACTATTCGATGTCCGGAGAACCACGTTGAACGACTGGTTGAAGAAGAACAACGAGGAGATAGAACACTTGGATGACGTGGTCGTACTATATATAAAGGACGCTTTTCGGTGAGTACTTAACGATTATTAATTTTTAAAAGCATGCACTCTGCTCAGCAAAGTTCATATTCATGCAACGTCTTAATTTCAAATGTAGGTTATGGACTCTGAAACTGAAAAGACTTTAGTGGAATACTTAATACATTGCAACGATATGTACTTTGGGCTATCTGCGAAGGAAACCCGTGGTTCAGCCTTTGATTTAACCAAAAAATTGAATCTGAAGGTACCAGCATCGTGGGAAGCCGCTCGCATGGCCGGTGAAGATTGGCTAAGCAGCTTTCTCAAACGACATCCAATATTATTTATACGCAAACCAGAAGCGACAAGTTTAGCACATGTTACCAGTTATTTCAGTGATTTCAATCGAACAAATGTAGAAAGGTTCTTTGCGCTGCTAAAATCTGTGATGGATAAATATTATTTCCCAGCTCACTGCATATGGAATATGGATGAGACGGGAATAACAACCGTTCAGACACCGAATAGAGTCATCGGGCGTCGAGGAGTGAAACAAATCGGGCGAAAGAGGAAGACTTCTGCGGAAAGAGGAATTCTCGGAATCCCCGGAATTCTCGTAACTTTGGCGATGGCGGTGTCAGCGACCGGGCGTTTTCTACCTCCATTTTTTATATTTCCTCGTAAAAATTTCGAGAAACATTTCCTTGAAGGCGGACCACCAGGCTGCACAGGTGAAGCGAATCCAAGTGGCTGGATGAACGCGGAGCATTTTGTCAAGTTTTTACAGTTCTTTCAGTCCCATGTGCGTGCTTCCATCGACGCCCCAGTTTTACTGATACTCGTCAATCACGAATCACATTTGTCCGTCGCTAGTCTCGACTATTGTAAAGCGAATGGAATCATTGTTCTATCATTACCGCCGCATTGCTCGCACAAGATACAACCGCTAAATCGCATCGTCTATGGCCCGTTAAAGGAAAGTGTACACGCACAGTGCGATAATTGGATGACGTCGAATCCTGGTAGGATAATGATGATATACGACATCCCCGGAATCGTGGCTAAGTCACTGCCACTTGCCGTTACGCATCAAAATATTGTGTCCGGGTTTGAATGCACTGGAATTTCTCCATTCAACCCGGACATTTTCCAGGAATGCGAATTTTTGCCGAGCAGTGTTACGGATAGGGAGATGGCTTCTACTTCCGCTCATCCCAAAGAAGTCAACCTCAACGCAGCCGACTCGGACACAGCCGATTCGGAGACAACCGAACCCGACGCAGCCGACCAGAACGAATTTGATCCCTCGGCTTCTTCCATGTCTTATCCTGGTGATACACAGAACTTGAGCGCGACGCTTCAAAGTATTCAAGCATTTCCTAAAGCCGCTCCGAGGCAACAGACTCGTAAAGGACGAAAACGAAGAAAGAGCGTCGTTCTTACTGACTCGCCTGAAATGGTGGAATTGGCGACTGAGCAGGCGGAGTCCATGCGGAAAAAAAAAGAAAAACTTGCTACGAGAAAGACGTCAAAATCTACACCTGCCACTGCGCCGAGAAAGAGAGGCCGGCCCCAAAAAAATGCCACACAAACAGAACCGCAGCCTTCGACGAGCAGTGGGCGTAAATCCGAGGACTTGGATAATACGTGCTGCGTGTGCTCAAAGAAGTTGACAAAACAAAGAGCATATGGGAAACAGTGCATTGTGTGCGAGCGTAAGGCACACAACACATGCGTGCGCTTGTCAGGACCTGTATTCACGTGCCTAAATTGTTTTATGGAATAAAACAATTATTTTTTAATAATATGTTTTGCATAAAAATTTTAAAAAATAAATTTTTACATTTTTTTCTTAGAAAACAATTATTAAAATGTATCCTATCATTTTTCGGGATCAGATGTACGTATTTGTATTGAAAATGCAGTGTGACGGATTTGTCCCGGGGGGTGACGGCTCTACCCCGGCATTTTTGAGATTTCAATTTTTCTACCGTTGTCGTTTTTTTTCTATACCGGTTAAACAAAGCGACGTAAACAAAAATTTCCTATATAAATTTTGTAGCTAAAGGTTCACTCTTTACACAATGGTATACCACATTTAACTAAAATTATTTATTTTGTTAAAAATCGGCACCGAAAAAAAACTGACGGTTTAGCCCGGTCTCCCCTACTCCAGTTAATTGGCTTTAAATTACAATAATATTTATAAATTTTCAACGAACAATTTTAAACAAAAAGCAAAACTTTGCCATTCGGAGTTACCCGCCGCACGCGGGACAATGCCGAATTGTAGCTGGGGTAATTACGAACGGGTTTTACTTATTGTTTAAAATTATAATTTATGTAGATAATCTACCTTGAAAAAATCCAAGTAATATCTTTACCTTGGAAAAATCAAAGTAATCAAGAGACACGGTAGTGTCTCGCGCCAAGTACGCGCGGAGTGAGACCGCCGTGGCTCTATTAACGCGACGCAACGAGTTGCGAGTACCCGAGATTTTGAGATCTCGATAACTAGCGAACGGATTAAGTTTCAACTAGGCTTAATGGATAGTTTGGACCAAATTCGTATAATAAAAGTGTTTTTATTTTTCCGCTACGTGCCCTACAAGAGGAGATATTGCGATGCAAAACTCGAAGCTGAAAATTTACAATTAAGAAACGTTGTTCTCCGTTTGCTGTGTTCGCCACCGCGGCCACCTCCGCATCCCCCCTCCCAACCCTGTACAGAGTGGACCTTGCTTTAACTTACAAAGCATACTTTTCATGTACCAACTATTCTCTGCTTTAACAAATTATTTCTGCTACAGATATTAAGCGTCGAAGTTAACAAAGCAGAAATAATTTGTTAAAGCGAAGAATAGTTGGTATATAAAAAGTACATATTTATATAACAACTATTCATCGTACATATAAATATGTACTTTTCATATACCAACTATTCTCTGCTTTAACAAATTATTTCTGTTTTGTTAACTTCGACGCTTAATATCTGTACAGCACATTCTCTGCTATAATAAAAAGACTGTTCAATATACAAACGATTCGCTGCTTTAAATAACTTTTCTTCGTTCATACATCGTCAAATATAACTTTAACCCTCGGATTACCGCATTCTTTGATGCAATGGCTGAAATCTTCCAGATTCCTAATGATAGTGTTGAATAAATCATCATCAAACGTTTATTTTTGTATTTATTATTTTTATCCTTTTTCAGCCTGTATCTTTTTTCACTACAAACTTCTATTTTTTATTTCTTTATTAAACGTTATATTTCGAATTTTTCTTTTAAACACTGTTTTCCTCTTTACACATATACCAAACCAATTTTTAAATAACAGAAACAATTTAAAAGACAAAATTTTATTCACAAATGTCTACAAAGGGGCGAGAGGTCCTCCGGGGCGAAGCCCGGGTAACCAGCTAGTTAGTAATAAACAACACGAATTAATAAATCGAGTGGATCGCAATTTAAACTGAGTTATGATCGCGTCGCAAAGTGACCTCAACCATATTATGGGAAGTATACTTTATAAAATATTTCTTGTTCTTTTACATGCAAGCTCATTAATATAACTTACTTTTTATTTATTATTATATATTTATTTTGAAAATAGTACATTGCAAAGCAAAACCTATCTGAGTTTAACACTTTGCAACGCAATCACCTCAGTTTAAATTGCGATCTAATTTGCAATGCACTATTTTCAAAACTACAATATAATGTATAAAATTACATTAATAATAATAAATAATAATAAATAATAAATAATAATAATATTATTAATAATTAATAATTAATATTTTAATATAAACAAATATTAATATTATTTCAAAAAAATTAAATATTGAGATTATAGAATGGGCCCCTCCAACGCCCATTCCCGTGAGAACGCAACCAATATTCTTTTATCGTCTCTCCGAAATTTTTATGTTACTATATATGTTCTATACAATGACGATTGCAGATAACTTCTACCATCTTATTTTATCGTTGTTTCTTTTTGCATAATGGCAGCAATAAAAGCTTACAAAGATGAGTTAAATAGTGAAAAATATTAATTCGGGAAAGGCAATAATTTTTTGCTTTCTAGAATTTTAAATAAATGACGTCTCATGCATTTTACGTCAGTTGAATATTTTTCATTACAAGGATTTCCTTTCAAGGCTACAGTTTGCAACCCGTTTTTCCTCGGTCTCGCCCGCCGAGGAGGCGCGGCTGCAAATTAGCCACCGATAATTAGGTAGAGAGGTAAGGCAAAGAGGTATTCAGGCAGACAGGTATTCTCCAAGGTATTTACAGGCATCAAGATAGGCAGGTAACATCCAGATTTTCGCGAGGCACTCAGATAGATAGATATTTCCCAATAGGTATTCGGTCTCAACGATATTCACGAGGTAACGCTAAAACTTGGGCGCCAGGTGCGAATACGCGCACCACGTTTCCGTAGCCTAATCGTAACGCGATCGCCCGGACACGCACGTCCGCTCAGGGCGCGAGGCGAGTTAGATACTCCGAGGAAAGGGGAGAGGCGGCGCAACGCAATCAGCACACTCAATTATATGTAACGAATCATGTGTATATTTACGGAAAGAAATAGAACATTGGTGAAGAAAGATAACAAAAAAGATGGAATAATAGGCTCACGTTCGCAACTCACTCATACAAACTCACATTCACGACTCACGCATACAGCACACTCGAATTATATCCGCAACCTCTTCGAAACCCAAAAATCAACGTTCGCGAGACTCTACACGCGCTCGTTTTCGCGGCGGCCTCCGCGAATGCGCGGCAAAGACCCGCACGACATTCCTCGGCCGCCCGCGACGCAATAATCGCAAGAATTGCCCCCGACACGTCTCACGACGTTCGCGGGACTCTACCCTTCTCCCGATACGTTTCCCGACGTTCGCGAGACAAAATACTCGGAACCCGAAATTCCCCCGCCACGTCTTACGACGTTCGCGAGACGATTCCCCCGGCACGTTTTACGACGTTCGCGAGACGATCACAACTTTACTCTCATTCGGAATCCGCGAAACCACTCTAATAATCACCGCGATTCCGCGACTCCACGGAAACCTCCGACGCGACGGTCTTACCCTGCCGGGCGCATCCGACACGCGCGATACGCCTGACGCAACCGCGCACGGAAGGCCTCCCCACACACACACCCGACTGTCGGCCGCACTGGTCCCCGAGGAGGGCTTATACGCGAACTCAAAACAGTGTGCTCCCTCGGCCAGCCTCCTTTGTCCGCGTTTCGAGGTAATAGGTACCCTAGGTACCGACCAACTTCCCGGCACGAGGCGGTAACAAGGTAGATAAACGCACGTGCGCAGGTAACTCGAAGGGGTAAATATGCAGAATAGTGGCCTCCTCACCGATTTCGTTGAACTTAGGCTTAATCGACGCGTTTTTGCGTGAAACGAAAGAATCTGGCAGAAAAAAGTGTCGCTCTGCCTCGCGAAGCGAGATATTAACAGTTAAAGTTGACGACTATCAGGTTATGAGACCTGTCATACCGACGAGATGTAGCGACTATTAACCATGCCCCTCGGCCACTTGCGCATGCTCTGTTAGCTCTGTGGCCACATGCGCATGCTCCGTGGCCGCACGAGCATGCAAAAGTGCGCGAATTGAAAACCTATGTATACTTATAATGCATATCGCTTGACTTTCGATGATGAATATGTCGCAGTCACATGGTGTACACACACACCTATTTACCCTAAAAGGTAATTAGGTGAGGCGGAGGCCGAGGTCGCACACGGAACGCGACGAGATACCGGGGTGGTAGCCTTACATATTCTGCTGCGCTGCACAGGACGGCTGCTAGGTCGGGGCGGACTCGTCTCGGCTCTCGGGATGTCGTCTCCGAGCTGGCTGGCACGACAGTGCCGAGTCGTTCGCCGGTTCGGACCGCGTTGGGTCCCCCGCGCATGCGCGGCCGCCCGCGGCCGCCCAGCTCCGCCGATCCGCTCTTCGCGCTGCTCTCGCCGCTTACGACGTCCCACGTGACGCCTGCCGCTCGCCCGCGGGACTTTTAAATGGGGTGCTCCTCGCCTTGTTTTACTGGCGGTACCGGTCGGGGTTCTCCGAGTCGGATGCAGGTGCGCCAGGCTGGCCAGGCCTTGGCCACTGACCGGTGCAGTCTAAGTCCCCGGCTGCGGCATCCGGGATCGCACGTCCGCCCTGCAGCAGCGGCGTTGCGTCCTTCACACAAACGTGGCGGCGCGCCCTTGGCTTCCTTGTTGCGGCGGACTCGGGGGTCTCTTCGCTCTTTGCGGGACCGCGGGACGGCCCGGCGGCGGGTCCGGGCGTGACTCGGATGTCGGCGTGCTGCTCCGTCTGGTCCCCGCCGACGCTTGGTTTCTCCCTCGTCGCGACACGTGGTCGTTACATGGTGTGGCTGGCTGCCCACCCCCGCGACACTCGCCGCGCTCCTCCTATAAATATTCTTACGCCTACAAAATATGATTATCCTAACCGCGCCTCCTCGACTTGGGTCGAGACGGCATCCCCGGCTTTCCCCTCGGCCGAGCCGTCCGGGCGGTGGACGTGACTATGTCACGTCACAAGTTGTAGCGAAAGCCGCAGCATAAATTCCGCACGAAATGGAATCCGGTTGTATTATTTGTACTTTTTCACAAATTATATCATATTTCGTTATCTTGGGATAACGAAGGCGAATATATTCTTTCTCTTTAGCAGCCAATTTATCATACGTAATACCAGATAGGTTGTCGTACACATGAAGTTTGGTGCCATCAAAATAAATACATCGCCAATGATCTGTACAAGTTCCGCCAATAATTTGTAAGCTTTTATTGCTACGACTATAGCTTCAATTAAGTGCGGGTATTGTAAGTATAACACACTTTGTGTTTCAAAGCAAGAAGTCTCTCTTACAATGCGTAAAAATAGATCTAACGATTCATCATTTAATGTACTATTTATAGACAAAATATTATTCTTCACTAATGGGAGAGAAGTTATTACATCATCTAAATTTTTTTTGTCTTTTTATGTCATCCTCAGTTAGATCTCGTTTTGAATAATCAGTTATAATGCAATCGTCATCTTGCTCCATGTCTGGAATAGCAAAAATGGTAGTGCTTTCGATAACACTTTCCACTTTTATGTCATTTTTTCTAGCCGCTTCTTGCGCTTTGATGACATACTGAGGTTCCCGAATAGGCATATTTCTTGCTGCTCTACTATCTATTATTTCAGGAACCAAGCAGTCCTCGTAGAATCGTTTAAGCAGTGGTGACATTTTTGTTTCCCAAAATCTGTCATCACGCTCGACAATCATGTACTTTAATCCAAGGGGTGTCCACACAGCAAAAATGCAATACTTTCTTTGCGTTATGTGGACCCTGGCGGAAAAAATTCTACAACTTTTTATGTAACAACTCCGCCAAACTACAACCAATTACGAAAATAGTAAGAGAAATTACAAACATGTAAATGTCGTAATAAAGAGTAGTTTTTCGTAAAAGAGTTCTACAACTTTTGACAATATACAATGAACTTCTACAACCGAGACGTAGTTTATCGTACATTCTCATTAAAATTTGTGATTTATTAATGTTGCAATAAGACGTAGTTTTGCGTAAAAAATTTTTACAACTTTTGACAATATACAATAAACTTTTACAACCGGGACGTAGTTTATCGTACATTCTCATTAAAATTTATAATTTATTAATGTTGTAATAAGACGTAGCTTTGCGTAAGAAATTTCTACACCTTTTCAAAATATACAATAAACTTCTGCAAACAAGACGTATAAGTTAATCGTACATTGGCATAAAATAATAACTTTACAATCCCCACACAGCACAAAACAAAACAGAAATGTTTCAGAAACGTTTCAAAGTTTCCAAAAGTTTCTAAGTAACACTAAAACGTTGTTGGTACATCTAAGAAACATAACATAGAAACGTAACATTTGAAACGTTTACGCGATTATGAATGGTTTTTACATATAAGTGAAAGATGCTGAAATATTATATGTATACAAGGTGTTTTCTTTATCTCTTACACCTCAAATAACTTTTTTTGTTGTGATTCTAGAACAAAATGCTTCAGACAAAAGTTGTACGGTTTCAAGGGGGACATAAGATAGTGGCAATAATTTGACCTTGGACAGTTGTTTGAAGGTCACATGAAGGTTACCTTCAATTTTTTTAATGGAACCTTCCTACTTTTTATTACATATTCTTGTAGCCCTTGTCGAGACGCTTTCAAAACACTAATAAAGCTCTCTTTTGTTAAGAATTTTCTGAGATATTTCAAATTTTGTCATGATATTTTTAATTATAAAATATGAAATATCTCATAAAGTATTCACTATTCGATTACTTTACCTTGATACTTTTATACGTAGAATACTGAAAGAATTCGAATGATGTAAAAAAACATACAAATTTATTGTAAAAAAGGCCCTATACGGCGATAAGCATGGTGAATCGGCCCCCGGCGGATATCTTATTCATAATTTCAGGCCATATAGGTACTATACAAATATAAAGATCCTAAAAGTTTCAGACCGCTAACTCAATTGGTTTTCCAGTAATAAAAAAATAACTGAAAAATAAATAGTATTCTTTTTTCTTAGAAATGGCTTAATTGATCTGGCTGAAAATTTAATATGTTTTGTAGGCACATAATATTACTTTTTAAAAACATAAGATCAGCTTGGTCGATTTATCAAATCCTTTAGAAAAAAATTATTTTCCTTAAATTATTTTTTTTAACTGTGATACTATTCCAGTAAAATTATGGAACAATTTTTTTTAGAAGCCTTATAATAATATAATAATATACTTTATTCGGTTCGTCCTTCCAGCCTAAAATCCGGGACTTGGTTTACAATTTCGCTACTTAAACATTCACTCCTTCATCCACTCTCTTTTCCCTTCTCCTATTCTCTCTCATTTTTCCTAATTCTCTCATGCATTTTACATTTGCTATCTTTCCTTCCTCTCCTAAAAAATCCCTCACTCTAATCTTGCGCTCTTCATCTACATGTGTCAGTATGTGCTCCATCGTTCCTTCCTCTTCATCGCAGATCTAGCATTTTCTTCTTCCCGCCTCCGCCCAGAATCTGTTTCTTTCCTCTTCGTTTCCACATCTCCATCTCGCAATCAACTTCTGGCTCCCTTTGTGCCCTTTTTCTCTCAAATATCTCGGTCCTTCCTGCGCCATTATGTCCTTATATCTCTCGTTGTATCTCGTGCTTCCTATTTTATTATCCATCCATTGCCCTAGTCTCTCTCTCTCTCTCTCTTTCTCTCTCTCTCGGCACGCATTCGTTGAACTCTCAATATTCTGACTGTCGGTTCTCTGCATTGCGAGTCGCGCGAACCTCAGAGATAATTATTTCTGGCATCCCTAATTCATTATCTGTCACATCCAGCGAACTCGTCACCGGTGTTTTTTGCGCGCTTGGCGTATCCCAGCTTGCCTCTGATGTGCTTGAGACTCGCGATGTGGGGAGGAGTGATGCGTCGGTTGTGCGTGATGTGGCGCCTGCCTCAGATCCTCTTGCTAGCACTGCTGGCCGAAGGTCAGTTATAGTCGTACTCAAGTCGCGTGAGATTCGTGATTATATACTTAGAGTCATGCGCCGTAAACGTCGACTTATTATCAACGAGGTTTTCTCAAGTGATGTCCCTGGACACATATATGTAAATGAACTCCTTCCTACTGACACTTATAAATTGTTGCGCCAAACGCGAGTTAGGGCCAAGCAGTTACTTTACAATTATGTATGGTGCACGAACGGAATGATTTTTGTCCGGAAGGTGCATGGCCAGCCTCCCATATTGATTACTTCTGAGGCTGATTTAGCAGGGCTTTAATGACCCTCGGCTGATGCTGGCTATGTTCCTTCTGCTTCCATGACCTGGCCTACTTCTACATATGCACATGCGAGCCTCTCCTTTTCACCACGATGAAATATTTAATGATTCATAAGCTTCTTCACACACTTTATGTTCAACATTATAATCGTTTTATGCTTAAGTAAGTTCTACATAGGTCTAGTTTACGTGGTTATACTTGTTCTTTTGTTTGAGAGAGCACAATAACTGAATTTCGTTGATTTTCAATTCTTCAGCAGTATTTCAGATAATTTTACATTTTTCAACGAAATTTTGGTTATATGACGCAATATTACTATATTAGTTATGTATATTCAAACGTCTTTCACTCGAATTATTTTGTCTTATGATAAGTCGTGAAGCATTGGCTAAAGTGGAAATAGTATTATCTTTTGCTTAATTGTCATTATTATCTTCATTGTTTCCACTTTTGCTTTCTGCTCTATTGTTGTTATCACACTGCGTCTTGTATCTTTAAGTTTAAACATATTCTAACTTCTGTCTTTAGTACTTTGCTCTTGCTTATTTCATATATATTTTTGTATAATTCACTATTTGCCTAAAGTCTTGACTATGGCATAATAAAAATCAATCAATCAATCAATCAATCAATCAATCTCTCTCTCTCTCTCTCTCTCTCTCTCTCTCTCTCTCTCTCTCGGTGAGTACCGCATGTTGCTGCGTTTCCTTGCTCTGGCTTTCGGCGAACTCCATCTCTGCCGTAACTGCCTTCGGGCCGTTTTTGTTACAGATTTAAGCAAGTTTTTCGTTGCTTGTTAAGATAGATATTTCATCTTTCTTTCCTTGCAACTGCTGTGCTGGATATCTTGGAGTACAAGTTCACTTCTCATTCTAACCTCACTTTTGCCTGATCTTGGGATTGTGCATGAATTACCATCCGATTTGCGCACGTGGCGACATCTCTGGGCTTTGATACACACCACCAACTGTTACCTTCAGAACTGCTGCGCTGCATATTGGTTTTACTCTTTGCTGTAGTCACCTTATCAATCATGTCACAATCAAGGACTGATGACACAGCTAATGTGCTTTTGCATCAGCTGATCGAGCAGTTGAAGTCGTCCGATGCGCGTTTCTCCGCATTTGTTGAGGACCAACGGCGCACCAACGCTGTACTGCATGACAAACTGAATCGGTTGAGCATCATCGCTAAAAGTGTCGATCGGAACTGTCAGCGTATCGCTGAACTAGAGCAGCAGTGTGCCGCTCTTGCGAATGAAGTGCGCGATTTAAAGAGTAATCTGAGTGGTCCTTATCTTGCTCCGCAGCCTTTCCGCGTCTCGAGTGTTGCGAACATCGGATATTATTATTTCCGGGATACCAGGTTTTCTGACCGACACATCGGAACAGCTTGTCTCTAGTGTTCTTTACACGCTGGGTGCACCGCAGCTTACTTCCGATGTTCTCGAGACTCGTGACGTGGGGGGTAGTGACGTGTCTGCGATGCGTGGTGTGGCGCCTAGCACTGTGTCTGCCTCCGATCGTGCTGTCACTGCTGTCGGTCAGAGATCTATAATTGTTGTATTTAAATCGCAACAGATTCGCGACTATATTCTCAGACTATATTTTGCTTTGCGCCGTAAACGTCAACTGACTGTCCTAGATGTTTTCTCTAAAGATCTCCCTGGCCAAATTTATATAAACGAACTGCTTCCTACGGATATTTACAAATTGTTGCGCCGGACTCGAGTAAGGGCCAAGCAGTTATCTTTCAAACATGTATGGTGTATGAACGGAATGATTTTTGTCCGCAAGGCACATGGTCAGTCTCCCATATTGATTACTTCTGAGGCTGATTTAGCGGGGCTTCAATGACCCTAGACTGATGCTGGCTGTGTTCCTTCTGTTTCTGTGACCTGGCTTTACTTATATATTTCCCACGATCTTGTTGACTCTGACATTTGTGATGGCACATGCATGCCGCTCTTATTCACCACTATATGTAATATGATTTTCATGCTTTTTCACTTTACGTTTAACGTGACAATCGCTTTAAGTTTAATGAAAGTTCTACATATGCACATGTGGCCTTTCTTTTTCACCACGATAAAATATTCAATGATTTATAAGCTTTTTCATTCTATGTTTAACTTCACAATTGTTTTAGGCCTAGTAGTTCTACATTCGTCAAATATACGTGGTTATACTCGTTCTTTTGTTCGAGAGAGCACAATAACTGAATTTCGTTGACTTATAATTCTTCAGCAGTATTTCGGATAATTTCACTTTTCAACGAAACTCTTAGCTTTACATTCTTAGCTGTATATTTCGCTACTTATTTGTTGTACATAAATCGTTGCTACTTCAACGTCCTAACTAGTTTTAAGTATCAATGTTATTTCTGCGATTTTTTCTTTTGTTGTTGGGAGAGAGCACGACTGAATTCTGTTGATTTTTATTTCTTCAGTATTATTTCAGTCATTTATACTGTCAGCGAAATTTGGTTCTGAAGCGTTTGCTGAAGTGGAAATAATATTATTACTTTTTGCAATATAGTCATTATTATCTTCATTGTTTCCGCTTTTGCTCACGGCTTTATCATAATTATCTCATCTGTTCTATATCTTTTTAGTTCTTACTTATTCAAATTTTTTGTTTTATTTTACCTTATGTATATCCTTGTATCTTTCATCATTTGCCTAAAGTCTTGACTATGGCATAATAAACAAACTCAAACTCAAACTCTCTCTCTCTCTCTCTCTCTCTCTCTCTCTCTCTCTCTCTCTCTCTCTCTCTCTCTCTCTGCCCTATTACTTGACCTACACCCTCCTCTCCATCCCTCAGTAGTTTTATACCCTCCGAACTAAATCCATTTTGCCTATAAAACATCTCTCTCTCCTCCCCCACCATGCCCTTTTGTCTCTCTCTCTCTCTTTTTCCTTCACGCATTCTACTACCAATTTTCTTTCCCCTACCTTCATAGCCTTTTCCTCGAACCTTACTGCTCTGTTTTCCGCAATTGTACTTAGCTTTACTCTCCCTGTTTCCTTATAAACTATATAGTCCGGCGTACAGGAGTCGAGGCTAAGGGTCCACTTAACATACTTTTTATGTATTCTTTCCAATTCTTCTCTTTCTCTCTATCCCCAGATCTCTCCCTGGCGGAAATATTTCTACAAAATTTAAAAAATAATAAAAGTGTGCTACAAAAAACTACAAAATATAATTGCCAGAATCTACTAAAATCTACATGAATTTAAGAAGTGCTACAAAATTCTACATGAAAATGCTAGAATTGGAACACTTGTAAATTTTTGTATTTTTTTAGTGGATCTTGATCTATAAATTTTTCGGTGAAACTACGTCAAACTACAACTAATACTGATATTGTTTTCAATGTCGAAAACAGTTTAAAAAAAATTTAATTTGATTTTTGTTGTCTCTATAGGAATTATATTATAATATACTATGACACTGTATGTGTACAGCCGCGTGTCTGCCTGAAAAAACCCGCTCTCTCAGGTGGTCACCCATCCGAGTGTGCTACCACGACAACGTCGCTTTACCTTTTTGATGAATGGACTAGTGGTGATCCTCTGACCCTGATGCTTCCTTCTTGCTTATACTCATATATTACACATCTTTATAGTGTTTCTACAATTGAAAACCTACAATTTAATAAAAAATAATACAAAAATCTACAAATAATAAATATTTGAGAATCAACAAAATCTTAAAAAATTAAAACATTTGCTTACTTGTAGAATACTACAATTATTTATTAATGACTATAGAATTCTACCACAATTACATATCGTAAAACTATACAAATTAAAATCTAATCCAGTTTTTAGTTTCTCATAAAATATTACAATTTTGTACGAATAGTAACAAATACCGATTTGTTTGTACAGCTCAAAATCTATTACAATTATGGCTAATTAAAATTTGTACTTTTTAGTTAATGTTACAAGTTTTTACACAAATCTTCCAAAATTCATCTATTATTAATAACTTCTTTATTCGCAGAAGTCAAAATACTTATGTTCTTATTTTCGTGTAGTCTGTTGTAAAGTCCAATAGAAAAATACATAAATGTACAATTTTTTACCTATATAAATTTCTGATTTGTGAATGGTTGTAATTTTGCATACAATACTACAAGATCCTACAGAAAACGACAAAATCCTTAAGCCTTTTACAACTCGTGAATTCATGAAAATCTACATAAATTTGCTTTTTTTAGATGTTTATGAGATACTACAATTTTACCTGAAAATTAACAGACAAATTTTAATTAGCCATAATTGTAGAAAATTTGGAGCTGTACAAACAAATCGGTATTTGTTACTATTTGTACGAAATTGTAGTATTTTATGAGAAACTAAAAACTGAATTGGATTCTAAGTTGCACAGTTGTACGATACGTAAATTGTGGTAGATTTCTATAGTTATTTATAAATAATTGTGGTATTCTACAAGTAAACAGATGTTTTAATTTATTAAGATTTTGTTTCTTCTTAAATTTTTAAAATTTGTAGATCTCTGTACTATTTTTTATAAAATTGTAGTTTTTTATGAAATACTACTTGCAATAATTTCTTGATTTGAGAACATTGTAATTTGTGGTACTATTTCATAGATATTTCTACAAAAAAAATAACTATTTCTACAAAAAATTAAATATTTCAACAAAAATGTACAAATTTCTATTTCTAGTCAAATTTTGTAGTTATTCATAGAAAATTTTTTCCGCCAGGGCTGCCCCATACATTATAACCCCAAGTACTAAATATTTAAATAATATCATCCTTCTCCTAAAGTCATCCCTGAACCTACGCTCCCCCAACCCCCATACCTGCCTCATCACTATATTCGCCTTCTTCTTTGCACTCTTGATCTGTCCGTCGTCGCTTCCATTCCTCCTCAGCTCGTATCCAAAGTACTTGTATTCCTTGACTTCCTCCAGTCTCTTTCCTTCCTATTCCCATCCCACCTCCTTTCCTCTGCCTCCTCCTCCTTCTAAAGCACATAATCTTCGACTTCTCCGTGTTCAACTGCAGTTTTTTCCTTCTTAGATATCTCTCCAGTCTCCTTATCATCTCCTTCATTCCATCCACACATTTGCCAGCAGCACCAGATCATCTGCATACGCTAGCGTCCATATCCTTTCTGCTCCAACCCTCATGCCGCCCGCCTGCCCTGTCCTCATCTCCTCCTCCACATAAAAAATTTTTTTCTACAGAATTTGATAAAGCGACCAAGCTAATATTATGTTTTTAAAATGTAATTATGTGCCTACAAAACATATTAAATTTTCAGCCAGATCGATTAAGCCATTTCTAAGAAAAAAAATACTATTCATTTTTTATTGCTGAAAAACCAATTGAGTTAGCGGTCTGAAACTTTCAAGATCTTCATATCTATATAGTACCTACATGTCCTAAAATTATGAGTAAGATATCTGCCGGGGTCCGATTCACCATGCTTATCGCCCTAATATGGCCTTTGATTGGCATTTTGTGGAC
Organism: Harpagoxenus sublaevis; assembly: GCA_030770355.1. NCBI lineage: Eukaryota > Metazoa > Arthropoda > Insecta > Hymenoptera > Formicidae > Harpagoxenus > Harpagoxenus sublaevis. The sequence continues at coordinate 2,628 of JASTWR010000557.1, read as the reverse complement.
AAACTTAATTTTAAAAAATTGCAAATGTAAAAATTAATATTATTATTCGATTTCTTTGATTATTCCATGTATAAAAGTATCAAGGTAAAGTCATCAAAAAGTGAATACTTTACGAGATATTTTATAACTAATAACAAGAAACAAGCTCTCCATATACACAATCAAAGACACGATATAATGGCAATGAGAGCTATACGCTGATATTAAAGCGAGAGATTTAAAATTTGGTTTAACAATTTTAAATTTTTTGTGTATTTCCAAGTACACTAATTTCCAACATACTAAACTGCGCGCCGATTTTTTGTCGGACTGAAAACACAGTTTTTCGTTGGAGCATTAAAATCCCTTAACCCCCCCCCCCCCCTCCCCAACGAATCATTTGATGCTAATTTAAGCATCATAAATTAAAATAAAGAATTTATTGCGAAAAATATTACCTTAGCCAGGGTTTGAACCTGGAATCTCCCGTATTCCGTTCGGGCGTCTTACCAATTCGACCACCGAGGCATGTGGTAATATTCATCGCAATAACAATTAATAGAAACCGGTAGGACGCATTGTTTCAGCCTGCGTAAACTTAAAACTAATAACAAGAAATAAAGGGTTTTTCGCAATAAATTCTTTATTTTAATTTATGATGCTTAAATTAGTATCAAATGATTCGTTGGGGGGGGGGGGGGTAAGAGATTTTAATGCTCCAACAAAAACTGTGTTTTCAGTCCGACAAAAAATCGGCGCGCGGTTTAGTATGTTGGAAATTCGTGTACTTGGAAATACACAAAAGATTTAAAATTTGTTAAACAAATTTTAAATCTCTCGCTTTAATATCAGCGTATAGCTCTCATTTGCCTTATATCGTGTCTTTGATTAGAGATATTTTATATTTTATATTAAAAATATCATGACAAAATTTTAAATATTTCAGAAAATTTTTAACAAAAGAAAACTTTATTATAGTGTTTTAAAAACGTCTTGACAAGGGCTACAAAAATATGCAATAAAAAATAGAGGCTTCTATATAAAAAATTTAAGGTGCTCTTGATCAAGAACACCTTAAACTTTTTAAATAAAAACCTATAGGGGGTTAAATAAAAAATAGTTTTATTGCATATTCTTGTAGCCCTTTTCGAGACGTTTTCAAAACACTATAATGCAACTCTCTTTCGTTAAGAATTTCCTGAGATATTTTCAGAAAGATGCACGGTACCGCATCTTTCCATGCTAGTTCGCAATGACACCGATAGGCGGCGCATAGTAGTGAGATTAACTCGTAAGTAAGTTTCAGTTGAGAGCGAATATAAGCACGGCCTCCAGCGAAGCAAAATCGCGCGAAACGTCGCGCTGCAGAGCACGCGCGTATCACGCGGATCCCGCGCGGACGAGCGCGGACCCTGCCAGCAGTCGCATGTTTGGCTCACCCCCCATTGCGCAAGCCGCGCTACCCATCGACTCGTTTGTGCCCGTTCACCGTTGCGTTTGACCTGCATCATCCTGCGACCTGCGTCGATTATAACCTCATGCAATCGCATCTGTGTGTGGCCCCATGTGCCGTGTACGCGACGCTCAAAAGTGAGGTCTGTTGTGATCGAGGATCTTCCACAAGCAGCTAGGATCTTAGCCATATCGCATCGGTGAGTTTGCTGAAGTCACTATATTGTGCAAACATCGGTATGTATTTGTCGATATCCAACTGAGAGTAAAAGCATGTATATATACGCGATGTTAGCAAAATATATAGAATAAGCGAGATGCGATGAGAATGCGATGACATCCGTGATTATACGCTGGCACACCCTTAATACCCGCAATATACCGATTATCGCTTATTTTATGTATATTTGCTAAGATGCATGCAAATGCTCTTCTCATCGGATAGTGAGAATATACGGACCGACGTTTCTATATGTTATAGTCAGTTTCTCACAATTTTTCGCGAATCTCATGCGTATCTCTCGGACTCACTCAGCTACGAACTTGCTCTTTCGCAACACAAAGACAAAAACGCGGAGTAAAATTATGTACATTAATATTCATTAAAGTTACAGTCGTATATTATTTATTTAAAATTTAAGTTACAAAACTGCATAGAATATGCTAGAAATTGATTGACTTATCTTTGCGTTATAAAATCACACAAATCTTGTTATTTTATAAAATAATTATTATTTATATCTTTATATTACACAATTATATTATTTTGTATTTTCAGATTATTTATAGTTTTATTATTACACAATTCTATTGTGTTTTCATTCCATTTAAAAGTATCTCCGTGTATTCCTAATATATATGACATGAAACGCACGAATTCTAAAAGACATATTCTCGTTTGGTTCACAACAAAACGGTTGTCCTTGGAAAGAGGAATACATATAGTATTCCCACAACAAAACTAAATAATTCTAATAATTTTGATATAAATTATGATCAACGTAACATTGAGATAAACGATGGATTACGCAATTCACAACCCATCCATGAAGTTGAATCAGCTGAATGTACAGGTAAATTACAATTGGTTGTTTTATTTTTAAAAGCTTAATAATAATACAATTATATACTAGCAAACATAATAAAAAATTTTTTATTTAATTCTGTTCTATAGAATTATTGCAGAAAGTACTTCAG